>JAYMSL010003479.1:0-12388 GCA_036897195.1 Plantago coronopus | reverse complement strand
AATTATTACTGACTAGGTGGGACTTAAAAATAGACAAAAATCACAAAAAAAAAAAAAAAAATTCGCGGGTCAACCCGATCCGCCCGTGTTGACCCGCGAATTTCAGGTTTTTTGTGTGCCTAAATATGTGTTGTTATATGTTTAAATACGTATTGTTGTGTCCCTAAATATGTACTGACCAGCTGGGCCTTAAAAACTGAAAAAAAACCCAAAAAAAAATTTTTGCGGGTCAACCCGACCCGCCGGGTTGACCCGCGAGTTTTTTTTTTTTTTTGGTTTTTTTCAGTTTTTAAAGTTTATATTATAAATTGTGGTCTTTTAATAAAAGACCAAAGTAGGTGGTCTTTCCGAATTGTTTCTCTTTCTGAATTGTAATCCAGTACCAAACACACGGTTTGTGAATTTGAACAAGAATTCGAGATAACACCTTCGTCAATTGTCATAACAGTATTATCGATAAGGAAAAAATATCATTTACTACCCTTCTTATGACCTATTGTCACATTTAGTAACAGAATAAACAAAACAATTACATATTGGTTTAAAAAGTCAAAATTTGATATTACAACCAAACAGATCCTTACTAAATGAAATAAAATGCGATTTTTATTTATTCAAACTTTTACCTTATTTCGAATTGACCCCAAAATACTCCATCTTCCTAACCTTTTTAAGAAAACTTTTTTTGTTACTTCCATGGTGGAAGCTGAAAATGGTGCTTCCATGGCGGAAGCTCGGAGCTTCCGCCATGAAGCTCCAAATTTTATTTTATTTTAATTTTCCAGATCTGAGATTCAAGTTTCTAACCATGGAAGCTCCATTTCGAGCTTCCATCATTTTTTTTCCAAGTTTATTAGATTTGGAGCTTGAAGCTCCAGATCTGAGCTTCCATGGCGGAAGCTCTGCTAAAGAGCTTCCATCAAGCTTCCGCCATGGAAGCTCAGGCTGGAGTATTAAAAAAAAAATTTAAAAAATGAAATTAGGGTTTTGTAATAATGATTTGTAACTTTTGGGAAAATTTATAAATGTGATTATGATTTTGTAAAGTTCAAGAGCTGCAATAATAAAATTAGAAACTTGAAGGACAATAATGTAAATAATATATTTAAGGCTTGTCTGGTTGTTAGCTCAAAAAAAAAAAACAACAACAACTCACCGGCTGGATCAAAATGTAATTGTTTATCTAGTAAGGTTTAAAATGCAATTAGAGACGAAAACATCAGTAGTTAATGTAATGCGCCCTATCGATAATTACTAATTTCAGGTGATATAGCGATCCACAAATCAAAACATATTGAATTGATAATATTTTGACACTATTTCCAATATAAACTTCTCTTTTAGGAACCGAGGGGTGGTGCAGTGGTAATAAGGTGCTAGATGTATTGGTGAGAGGTCCCGGGTTCGATTCCCGGAGGTGGAAATTTATTTGGTTTTATAATGTGTGGTGATATAACGTGGTATTGGGTTAGTGTAGGCTAGGATGTATAATAAATTTGCCTCTTCACAAAAAAATTCTCTTTTAGGTTTTCCAATCTTTGCTTGTAAGTGAATTTTCAATTCGTCTGAAAATATCTGAATTATATGGATCTTAATTGAATTTATTTCAAATATAAATTTTAACTACGTAAATCTGAAGTGAACATAGCTGAAACTGAAGTGAATTGAATACATCATGAGCACACCACCTGAGTTTTCAATAATGAATCTAACAATCTAACATGGAGATAATCTACGGAATATTACTTAGTTGCTATGATTTAGGTCATGTTCAGTTCACCTCAATATCAGTTGTGTTAAGTTAAGTTCAATTTAGGACTGCGTAGTACAAATTTATATTTGAATAAGGTTCAGGTCTATTCAGTCCAATTAAGAGTTTTTTTAGGTGAATTAACGACAACAACCTATACGTTATTGGCTCATTATAATATTTTATAGTCGTGCAATTTGACTTCAAGCTCTTATTGCTAAAGCTCGTGTTATAATCTCATAAGCTCTGCTGCCATGAGATGAGGTGCTCGCCAGGGATGTCCATCACATGAAATTCATGGATGGGGGGGGGGGGTGTGGAACCGTGACAGTCTTGAAGATGGCAATGACAAAGAAGGCGTATGTACTCTGGCGTGTACGTAATGTCGTTATTTGAAATGTGCCAATGAGTCTCCATGCGATGGATGTGTTGGTTCATTATTTGTTTCAGTGTCAACATTCGCTTGTTCATGTATTTATTTCGACCCGTTTCTGCTTTTATGAGACAATGTTGAGAATAGTCAAACTAAGTAGTATAGTGCATTTAAGTTGATCAGGTTCACTTTATTTGCTCTTCACGAGTATATATACACGCAGTTGGAGTTGCGAAGAAAAATTAAACATGCGAGTATGTTTTGTGGACATAAAGTCGTAAATTTACGAAGATTAGCGGCTTGATTAGTAATTGGTTATTTGAGAATTACTTTTTCAATTCAACGTTGGGATTTTTTATTTTGTTTATGTTTTTTTGTTTTGTATTTTGTGTTTGTTACGACTCTAACTTAAGCCCCAAACACTTATCTCACTATCGACTATCTCATCAAAACAACATTCATATTCTTACACTTATTTACTATGTCCTACACACTTATTACATTTCTTGCGCATCCTTACATACTCACTATAACACCACTCATATTCTATAACACATCTCCAACGTATACGGACTTTATTACACATCCTTAAACAAAACGAAAGTATTTTTTTTAATAAGTTGATCTAATATCTAACTAAACCACTAAACTACTTTTCTTAGTTGCATAGTTAGTCCGTAGAATATTATTATCGTGTCAATATTGAATTGTTTGGTGTCGTTGAAGGCCGCGAGCAGCACCTTACAAAAAGGTAATTGTACAATTACTGCATTAAATAAAAAGAAACATGTATTGACTCCACTAAAACAAATTGTATGTGAATAAAACTAATATAGTTTCTAATGTCACGATAGTACGATCACACACAATATTAGCAATATTTTTGTTTCAAATCTACAAATTTATAAATAAACTAATAGAGTTTATACAAGCGCATAAGAAATGCATCGAGTTACTGAACCAGAAATATTAGCAACTTATCTCACAATATTATTAAAGCATTTAACTTGACAATAGTGACTAGCTAGGGTAGAAATCAGAACTACATAATATTACACAACATTTTACATCGATAGTAGAAAAAAAATCTATCTATTATCATCAAGAAATGGAAAAACATTATACGGTTGTTATACATTTCAAACTTTTAAGTTCAATTAATGAACTGAGCAATATTAAGACAATCATATAGTAATACACACACAACATGCACATTCATAAGATTCTCATTTCTCAACATGTTATTATTAATTTCATAAACAAAGTTTGAATCATATCACCATAAGTTGAAATGGTTAATTAAGTAAGAACACTAATACACTACTATAATGAAGTAATGAACCCACATCTAAAATTTTGAATTTTAAAATTCACAATTATTCACAACTCACCTTACTAAAATAAAGCCCGAGTCCAACAACTCTATTAGTAATTAGTAATAAAATAATGAATCCACATTTAGAACTCTTTCCTCTAAAAAGAAAAAAACATTTAAAACTTTGAATTCAAAATCCCAATTATTCACAACTCACCTTCCCAAACTAATGTCCAAGTTCAACAACTCAATTAGTAATGAATCCACACTTAAAACTTTCTCTTCCAAAAAACAACATTTAAAAACTTTGAATTCAAAATCCCAATTATTCACAACTCACCTTACTAAATAATGATGTCCAGGTTCAACAACTCAATTAGTAATATCCACATTAAAAACTTTTCCAAAAAAACAAACATTTAAAAACTTTCGGAGTGTTCGACACTCGGTTAGAGAGCTATAACCCAGTGTAACAGTAATATTTGTGTTTAACATTGAATCTAGATTAATGCATTTTACTCTATTTTTACATATTCAAAACTTCGGTTACCATTTATGAGTTAAAAAATCCGATAACTCTAAAACATAACCTCAATCACCATTATTGCATAAATCACTTTACTAAAATGATGTTCAAGTTCAACAACTCAATTAGTAGTCCATTGATTAGCTCACCAAAGTCAATACATTCAACAACACACATTGACATTATGAATAATTTATGGAACACTAAAAATAAATTTTCCAAACTACTACTCCAATTACTCACATTGTCGCTGTAAAACAAGGACAGCTCCCCATATAATAATTTCCCCTCCCCGAAACCGTCCTTTGAAAATGAAAATAAAGGCAAGAAAATCTCGCTTTTCCTTGGGCCCCACACCCCCCCATTTTTTGAAAAACACTTGCCAGGTCAGCCTACTTCCCAAACTAAATTTATTTCAAAATCCCCTCCCTCTCTTTCTCTCTCCTCATTTGACCCAATCGTCTACGCCTTCCTTGTGCTCCGTTTCTTGTACCTTTAATATAAATTTACCCACTACTTCGTAAAGTACAACCATCTAAAGCGTGTATTTGTCTGAATCAGGTTTGAAAAAATACAGAGAATCACGACTTGGAAATACTCTCTCTCTCTCTCTTACAAGTTTCAACACAAGTCTTAGCTTCTTCCTCTCTCTCTCTCCTCTTTCTACATTTCTCTCTCATCTCGAGGAAACGAAGCAAACACCTACTTCTGTTTCAGCTAATCAGCTGGACCTCATTCTCTCTTCCATCTCTTCTCCACAATTTCTCCGTTCATCACGCCGAGAAGGTGAACAGATTGAGAGTATAGTATTACTGTTTGCTTTACCTTGTTACTGTTTGTGTTGTTGTTGCTTGTTGCTTCAGAGTGTGGTTCAGTTTTTGGAATCGGGATATACTTGTTGTTGAGTGAATTTGAGAAGTTAGTGTTGGATTTTTTGAGGCTTGTTACTTTGTTGGGGGTGAGGGGGATGAATCTAGGGATGTGATATGGGGGCGGGATTCTCGCAGGTGTTTCCCTGTTTCAACCCGGTCGCCACCGGCCAGAACCGGTCTGAACCGGAATTCGTGTACGATGCCGCCAATGCGCAGCTCGACGAAACCCTAGGACACTCCTTCTGCTACGTTCGATCTTCGGCGAGGTTCGTTTCCCCGACACAGTCCGATCGGTTTGTTTCCCCTACCAACTCGCTGCGTTTCGATGATCCGGTCCAGCTGAAACCGCCGAGAACGCCCGGTTTTCACGAGACCGGCTTCCGCGCCATTTCTGGAGCTTCGGTGAGTGCCAACAGCTCTATTTCCCGGACGGTCCTCCAGCTGGACGAAGTTTACGATGATGCACCGGATGTTAGTAATTGTAATATTAATGGGACTAGCAAGGGTTTCATAGCTGGATCCGCTAGGGTAGTTGGTGGTGTAGGTCATAATTTGATGATGGGAGGATTTGAGAGTACTTCGTCATTTAGTGCCTTGCCTTTGCAGCCGGTTCCCCGTGGTAGTGAGCCGCCTTCGGGGCCGCTTGAGAGAGCCTTTTTCATGTCTGGCCCGATTGAGCGGCAGGCACTCTCTGGTCCATTGGATGGCGGTGGAGCACTGGGTGGTGGGGACAACGGGGGAGTGCCGTTTTCTGCTCCTCTTGGAGGCACTTATGTGAAGAGGAGGCGGAAAAGGAGTATTGCAGGATTGCGCAAGGCATTGTACAGGAACTTCTCGGTTGTGCCGGTGAAGAATTTCATTAGTGGTGGTGGAGGAGTAGGGAGGCAGAAGGACATGTCTGTTGGTCAAGAGAGTGGGAGGGAGTTAACCGAGCTGGAAGCATCCGAGAGCAATGTTCAGTGGGCGCTGGGGAAGGCCGGCGAGGATCGAGTGCATGTGGTTGTGTCTGAGGAGTTGGGGTGGCTTTTTGTTGGAATCTATGATGGATTTAATGGGCCAGATGCGCCCGAATTTCTGATGAGCCATTTATACAAAGCCATGTACAATGAATTAGAGGGTTTATTTTGGGAGACAGAAGAGGCAGTTGAGGCTTCAATAAATGCAGATATTGCAGAGGGTTGTTATCCATCGAACGTTACTGCAGGTGATCACATCGAGACTGAGGTAAAAAAGGAAGGTGAAAAGGAATCGGAAGTAGCCAAAAGAGTGACATTTGCAGGGGAACAGGTAGAAGTTAAGAGAAGAAGATTATGGGAATTCTTAGTGGAGGATGATCAGGAAGATGGTCTTGATCTATCCGGCTCTGATAGATTTGCATTCTCAGTAGATGACGCACTAAGCGTGAAGAATGCAGGTTCAGCTGTGAATAGGAGGTCTTTGTTGCTGTCGAAACTAAAACATGGGTTGTTAAATAAGCACAAAGGAAAAGAGGGTGGCAGGTCATTTCCTTGGAGATTTTGGCGGGAAAGAAAGGAGAAAGAGGCTGATGAAACGAAGGAGAGTGATGTGGCAGGTGATGCGGAGGATGAAGGGGATGAGGGTGCTAATAGAATGGGTAGGAAGCGTAAAGTAGGTTTAGTTGATCATCAGTTGGTTTTGAGTGCCATGGCCAGAGCGCTTGATGCAACAGAAAATGCGTATTTGGATATGACCGACAGGATTCTTGATCGCCACCCAGAGCTTGCTTTGATGGGTTCATGCTTGTTGGTTGCATTGATGAAAGACGAGGATGTATATGTGATGAATGTTGGGGATAGTCGGGCCATTGTGGCACAGTATGAGCCCGAAGAGATCAGCTGTACTGTAGACCCACCGGTTCCCAGGGTTGATGGATTGAATGGCGAAGGCATAGTTGAAGAGTCCACAGCAGTTTGTGTGAGGGATGTTAATGTGGTAACTGAACCTCGTGCTCATGAATCCAGGAGGTTGACTGCATTGCAATTGTCCACTGATCATAGCACAAGCATACACGAGGTTTGTTTCATGTCATTAGCTACATATAAATTTAACAATCAATTCGTATATTTTTGAATATTTGTATCCAAACATTCCTATTACGTTAAATTTTTTGTCTCTGTCTGCATCTCTTTCAACTTTGTTGTTTAAAGATACCATTTAATAGTTCTTACGACAGTTGAGCCGTAATTGAGATGTTATTTGCAGTTAGGAAATTCATTATTTTTGTATCTGCCTATTTCTGTGTTCCCTTTTTAGAAGTTAAGAAACATTACCCTTTTTTTAATCTACAATTCAGATGCCAGATGTTATTTTTATTTGGGATTTGGTTTTTATATCTTTCATTATATATAGTCCCTGATCGCAACTCGCAAGTAGTATTAGACTTTACTATTCAGCAAGCCATTTCGTTCATCCTAAACTTGTCTATCACTGAAGTAAGAGAAGGAACCCAGACCATCTACTTACATGATCCTGTAAAGAAGTAATTTCATCAAATAGTTACTGAATTAAAAACATTGTGAGGCAGTAGATTTGTAAATCCTCCATTCTGCTGTTGTATCCAGTTAAAAGCCAGTGAGATTTTTGGTGGTGAGAACCTGAATAACGAATTTCTCATTCAGGTGTCAAAATCATTTGGGAGATTGACTCAAGCATCTTATCTCAATTTCATTTGCATAATTCTATACAGTGATGTTGAACTTTTCGACTATAATCGTAATTTGAATTTAGATTCGTCCGTTTTCATAATCTTGATGGTTTTTTGCCATTATTATATGCCTTTATTACCTTTAAAAATAAACATTTCTGAGTCATTGTTTATATGTTCCACTTATTATAACCAAAAGGTCTAAATCCAATATCGTGTATTGAGAATTTTTCACATGGAAAGCCTGCATGCCATCATCTATCATTCAAATAGGTAGTCAAGTGTGTTGAATGGGAAAAAAGAGTTATACTGTCATCTATTTTACCTCAGTAATGGAGGGAAAGAAGTTTTTCTTGGTTAAGGAATTGTCTTCTCGTATGCGTTCTAGCTACATTGGGCTAATACTATCGCAAAGTATCAGGATTTCTCTAGTATCTACGATATTCTACTTTTGACATATAGTTCACTTGCCTACATTTTCTTTTTTTGTGTTTCGCAACTGATATTTGCACGAGTGTTGTACAATTATTTTGCTAGTAGTATAATTCTTTCTTTAAATTTTTAACATTTTGCTCCCAATTCTCAGGAAGTTACTAGAATAAAAAATGAGCACCCGGATGACAGCAATTGCATAGTAAATGACAGAGTTAAAGGGCGTCTAAAAGTTACCCGTGCTTTTGGGGCTGGATTTCTCAAGCAGGTTTGACAGTTGAAATTAATGATGTGTACTTTATAGTCTCCTGTGCTTTTATGTATTGCATCAACGAAATACACTCCAGAGTTTCTTTGGTGTTACTAGTCTTTTTGAAAATTTTCATAGTGTGCATATTTAATGCATTCGTACTTGCATTTTCATCACTAGTCACAGTTCTTCCTAAAGAAAGAGTAAATCTGGACCAAGCTTGCCATCTTATTTATATTTATCTAAGACATTATAGAAATAAAAAGTTATATTCATCGCAAAACACCATTATTTCTCCAATTCAATAGCTTGTGCGTTGAGTTTGATATTATACCTCCTCTAAAAAAGAAAGATGGTCAATATGGAAATTGGGAACACTTATTTTTGTGAAGGAAAATCTTTTTACTTTTGTAAACCAAGACTTCCTATTTTAGTACTCTCCATTGAAAACGCAAGTTGAAAAAATCAACTCTAAGATTTTTGAGAATCTTGCAGTAGTATCCTTATCATAACAGGATTCTTGAGTTACTCTCTTTCCAATTGCATAGCATGCATATACTGTTTGTTTTCAACTTGACATTACGGTATTCATGATAATAAGAATCTATATGGTCAGGTCCATCACATATGTTATGCTTTTATGTACTATTGACAATTCCATACGTATCCCAACCATGCTTGTCCCATCTCCAAAGCTTAATTGTAACACCTACCTTTGCACCTGGTTATGCAAATAGAAATAAATGATTATTTGACGGACTATATTTTAGCATGTTTTGAATTTTTCTTGATGGTTTGATGTGTGTTTCCAGCTCTCACGTAGTTTTAACTCTTTTCAATGCAGCATAAATTTAATGATGTCTTGTTAGAAATGTTTCGAAATGATTATATTGGTACTGCACCCTATATATCCTGTTCACCTTCTCTTCGTCACCACAAACTGTGCACCGGAGATCAATTTTTGGTGCTTTCTTCGGATGGTTTATATCAGTATTTTAGCAATCAAGAAGTGGTCTCACATGTGGAGAATTTTATGGAGAAGTATCCTGATGGCGACCCTGCTCAGCATCTGATAGAGGAGTTACTCACCCGTGCTGCTAGAAAAGCTGGTAATCCTATTGCCTAAAGATTACAAAAGCTCGTTTAACTGAATCATTATTATGCTTTATTTGATCACGGATCTTTCTTCTCAGCTCATGCACATAACTCCCTTAATTGCTTTTCCGTGGTAAAAAGTTGGAAACCCCTACTAATTTCATATCTTTTGGATTGTAATAATGTTAATTGATATCTGATATTAAGATCATGGTCTGACTATTTCTCACGAGCTTACTATAAAGGATTACCTAGTTAGGTGACTGTTATGACAAAGGCCCTAATCTCAACATGGAAAATAAATGAAACTCATGTGATGTTTAAAGATTTATGATTGAGCGGCAATCATATTTTGTGTGCAATATAAACTGTTCTCATATCACATTTTAGTGTTTGGACCAACTTTTGACTAATCTGTAACATATTTTGCATATATTCAGGAATGGATTTCCATGAGCTCCTAGATATTCCCCAAGGAGATCGCCGGAAGTACCATGATGATGTTACTGTAATGGTGGTTTCACTTGAAGGAAGAATCTGGAAGTCATCAGGAAAATACCCGTGAGTCCAGCACTCTGCTTGTGGCAGTACTAAGTTATCTATGGACACAATTGAAGTATAATGGTACCGACTACCGAATGTCATCAGCTCAATGTCCTTTGGAGAAATTAAAGGGATTCTGCACACTTCCGAGTCTAATTTCGTCCTGTGACGATTGAAAATCCCGATAACAAGCAGAAGAAATATAAATAGTGTTCAAAGCTCGAGCAATGGTAAAGAATGTTTCCAGCAATAGGAAATTTTTGTAGTTGCAAGTGTTAATGTATTTTAGGCAGGAAGAACATGATCTGTTTTTCGTTTTATGGTACTTTTTCTATGAGCTTTGCATAGATAGAGAGCCTTTCTCATTCATTTGTTCTTCCTTGGGGGATGGGTGTAGTGAATAGTCATAGAGCTTCAAGCCTGCCTTGTTCTGAAAATGGGTAGAATTTGTAATTCTGCAAATGTGGATTTCCGAATGAGGTTTAGATAGATACTTTATTTTGTTCCAGTTGCATTACTTTGGTTATTTTGTTTCAAGAATTAGGCAATGCTAGTCGTCGATTACAGCAGGTAACCTTGGCGGTTCTTTCATTCTTGAAATTGAACCCGGCATGAATACAAGATATGTTTTGCAAGGTTTTTAAGCACTCAATGGGGAGAATTCCATCCGTACAATAAATCCCCCGCCCCAGGGCAGCGGTGCATACTCACCCGATTGCCGTTACCAGCACTGCAACCTGAGCAGGAGCCGTAGTCCCGCACACAAGGTATCGTCATGCTTCCCCTGATTACTCTTACCCTAACCTAGACGAGCCTAGAAAATCTAATTAAAGGAAGAATCTTGATTATGATTGTCGGAAAAGGTCTACCTCGATCACGATTCTAGGAAATGGTAGGAATGTGGAGTCGAATCAGACGAGGACTTAAAGGGGCTGGCATGTGAGGAATATCGTAGGCTTAAGCTGCAGAAGTTGAGGAAAATGCTTAGGAATTATATATGGAATTGTACGCCCAGTCCCCCTTGGGATCCGAATGAGAAATCAGATGGCGGGCTAAAGGAGGATGTTGGAGGTGCTGACAAGACGCAGATAAAGGGCGGTACTTAGTAAGCTGAAGAATGTGTAAAAGAGTGATTCGGAGTTGGATTCTGACTCCGATGATTACTGTTCGAAGAAGAGGAGGAAGGGTAGGAAATCTAGTTATAGGCGGAAGAGTCTAAATCTGTTTCTGAGAGTAATAGTGAGTTGGAGGATGATGATTCTGCTGAAGAAAGGAGGAGGAAGAGGAAGGGTGGGAAATCCAGGTCTAGTTCGAAGTCTATTTCTGAGAACGAAAGCGAGTTGGAGAATGATGATTCTAGTGAACAGAGGAGGAAGGTAGGAAATCCAGGTCTATGCAGAAGAGTAGGAGGTCAAAATCCATGTCTGATAGTGAGAGTGAGTTGCTGGAGTCAGGTGATGATGAATCTGGTGAAGATATGAGGAGCAGAAAGAGTGGGGAAAAAAGTAGTAGAACTAAGCGAAAGAGAAGCACTAGAAATAAGAGATCTTCCCGGAAAAGTGAGAGTGGGAGTGAGTGAAGGTGAGGATTCTTATAACAGTGATCGTGTGGAGTCCAAGAAGCAGAAGCATAGGTCATCAGCAAAAAGAATGAAGAGAGAAACGACTCCACCAAGTAGTGGTAGCATGTCGGCTGATGAAAGAGATCCGCATCCAGAAGTTGATGCAAAAAGTGTTGTTCACTTATTCTGAAGCTTGATGAGCAGATGAGGTTAAGATTGATGATGAATCTAATATTGAGTTTCTAAAGTTTTAAAGAGATGATTGAGCAACAGCAAGAATTATACTTTGGATGATGAGCCTCCGGTTGGTCCAAGTCCAATGCCCTTTAACTATTATAAGCTTCGTTAAGGTGAAGCCTGGAACTGGAAGGCTTTCAGGGAGGCGCGCTTAGTAGATGTTCTTCAAGAGTGACTTGAGCTGTTCATCTCTATAATCCATATGCAGATGGAAGAATAGGTTATGTCATATGTGGAATATGCAAGTAACTATGGGCTTTTTGGTTGTCCTGACGTCCTGTTCTGGTTTGCATGCATTCTTGCAGGTTGGTTGCTTTGATGAGAGATGAGGATGTTATATTTATATGTGATGTGAATGTTGGGGATAATCGAACCATCGCCTGAAGAAGAGGTCAGCCTACGGCGCAGGCTCACAGGTTCCAAGGGTCGCTTGCCTGAGGGAAGTTGATGGAGTAACTGGAGCTCATATTCTCATGAATCCCGAGGTTGACTGCATTGCAATTGTCCACCGACCAAAGGGCAGTCCTACAGGAGACATACATATTAATTTAAAGAACTTAAGATGCTTAATAAGCCCTCAGAAATTATTCTGGTGTTTGGATCAACTTCCTTTCTTAGTACCGGAAATCTAGTATCTGTTAATGCAGGATGTCTGGAGTGTTGGAGTTGTGTTTAGAGTTGTGATAACTCTTATGACAACATCCTAACCGACATACAGCATTACATATGGAATATATATGTTTTGCCTTTTATTTCACTTTGCTAGGTT
>JAYMSL010003478.1:0-12388 GCA_036897195.1 Plantago coronopus | reverse complement strand
AATATTTTTTTTGTATAACATATCAATTAAAATAAAAATTACTATTAGTAGTTGAAAGTTCTGTAGCCCAGTGGCACATTTGCCTTGCCTGAAGTTCATCGTTTCTGCCATGAACCAGGATTGAATCTTCCTCCTCTCAATTTTTTTAATTACTTTTATTATTCTTGTATTCAATTATTTTGTTTTTTTTTCTCATACTTACAATTATTTATTTACTATATTTCCTTTACATTATTTTCCTTTACATTATTTTCCTTTAATTACTTTTATAAATCTTATGTTGATTAATTACATTTTCATTTCTCCTGCTTTTTTTTGCTTTAACTTCTACGGTATACTTCTCAATGTCTTTATTCTAAACTAACATAAATTGTATTCAACATTATGCATTTTGAACTTAAGATAAAAGATTCGGCCGAAGCGTAAACAAAGAGTAATAAAACTATACAACACCACACATTTATCTAATTAATTAGAACATTATATTTTCAATTTTACATTTTATAAATAATAATATTTAAGACACACATAGTCATTTAAATCAAAATTTTCATTTTTAATGTAAAATGATATTATTACTTTATGAAATTTTGCTATTCCTAAACAAAGAGCGTTCGCTCCTGTTCGGACCTCAGTGAATTTTTCTCCTGGCTTCGCCACTGCTTGCACATATGATGTATGTGGATTAGGAATAACAAAAAGTTTGTTTTATACAAAGTATTGCATATCGAATCACAAAATCGTCACTCTGAGCACTAAACTGTTTTGTATCTGTAAATATAATAAATCGAGTGACTAGAACATTTCTACGTATTTCTTGTGATAAAGTTTAAAAAGTTTGGCTAGTTATTTAAAAAAACAAAAAGTTAGTTAGTTTTGTGAAATAAGTTATAAAGTTTGGTTTATATATGTGAAATTAACCCAAATAAAAATGACATTATCATTAGTATTAAATTATAACATTCACCATTTATAATTTTTTTTTTTGAGATATACTATTATAATTACAATCATTCGACATGTTTCTAATCAATGAGTAATCAAATATTCCACAAGCCTCAATACCGAGGAAATAATCACCCATTTCGGGGATATAATCACCCATAGCGGAAATCGAACCACTGACCTCTTGAATCCGGGTGTCTCAAATTGCCACTCGGCTACAAACGATTTGACCACCATTTATAAATTGAATATCCGTTCAAATAAAAGTTACAATACTGAATGTCTCTTCAATTGCCGCTCTCACTATCAGCCCCAAATTAATTCGCACCCTCTGCTGCTCTTTGAACCAGCCCAGATAACTCAGGTCGGAAGATGCCTCTCCGCCTCTGTCTCCTCCCACGTTCCTGGCCCGAGCAAACGTCACGGTCAGTAGTTCAAGGGAGTTTTGGCTTGTTCCAGTTTCAATTCAATTCAATGTTTACATATTCATGCCCAGCTTCACCTTTTATTGTAGGATTTTAATCCGCTTCCTCTGTCTTCCATATATGGACCTCTGTTTGTCAAGCGTCCTGCCTATTCCGAGTGACGCTGTGCCGGCCACACCATCGATTCCGCAGCAAGGTTGGCCTCAACTTTCTCTCGTCTCATCTCAACCAGAAACTAGGAGTAATTATAATGTCGTGAATGTGAGAGAATGATTTCTGGGCGGGACCCTAGTTTTCATTTGTATCGGGTACTTTTCTTGCTTGATTTCTGGGCTTGGTTCTGCATATTTATCAAAACTCTTATTTGTACCGTACATTCCAGCCAAGTAGAGAGATTGTAGTTATTATTTGTACAGTACTTCCCAACCAAGTAGAAAAACTGTAGTGCTAATGTTATTAGTTGGAATGGCCAATAACTGTGATTGAATTCTCTTTCGGCATTAAATTAATGATGCGGTTCATCATCATATCCGAGCTTTTCGGTTTGAAGTACTGTTCGCTCTCTTCAGTTGTGGTCAGCTGGCTCGCCCCCTGGGGTCGTACATACTACTAAACGTGCTAATAGTTGGGAAACTATACGTAACGATAATGAGGCGATGAAGCAGCTCACTAGCAAAGGGCGGGCGAGATCAATGGTGAAGGAGCTGACATGTATCGGTAGAAATGCTACAGGGCGTCTTTTATCGTACTTGCTGGCACGAACTTTTTCCGGAGCACCGTGTCGTTCATTCTTGTGTATTGTAGGACTGAGGAATACTACATGAGTGACATCTATAAGAGGTTAGTTCAGTACTTATAGGTGCATAATTTCTCTAAGTTATGTTTCAATGACAATGACAAATTTACTCGTAAAAGCCCTGGCGTTTAATCTGTGATTCTCTTTCTCCTTCTTCCAAGCAAATAGATACATACTCGATCTTCAAGTTATTCAAGCAGTGATTCAGACCAATAGCCCCACGACTGCCTGACCGAGAAGAGAAGAAGTACCAGGCCTGAAAGAGATGAGGGCAGGAAGCAGATTAGTTCCCGATTGAACCAAGTCCAGCCCTTAATTAGCCTGGACTCAAATACTCTAAAGGTAAACAAAGATTGAGCTGATACTCCTGCAAGAGTGTTCTTCTTTCTTAAATCTTTATTATGTTTGTAAGTTTCAATCTAATTTCTACATAGGGTTCAACTAAATAGAAGTCTTTTGGTGTTTCTATAGGTAAGGGTTTTGCATTCTGATTCTTAATTTTAAGATTATATGATAGTGATGATAAGATTGAATTGTTGAAGCTTTCGTATCTCAAAGCATTTGAATGAACCTCCATTCCAAAAAGGAAAAAACTTTTGTGAGTTTTTTTCACATGTGAATATCTAATAGCATCACTCTGTTTTTTATTGCCAACATGCAGGCTACAAGAGCGGCATACACTTAAGGATCACACTGAGGCATTGGTTAGAGTAAAGGGCCTTGATCGTGATTCATTTAATCAATACTATAGAGTGAGGAACAGAGTCTCATACAAGCAGAAAGATACTGGGATCAGATTTTGATGTGGTAAAATTGCAGTAGTCGTATATTATGTTAATTTCTTTTCATCGTGAATTTGGATTGCTTCTTGACAGCGTATAGTGCTTGAGATTGTTGTAGAAACTGATATTTAGTTGATTTGGGAACAAAGATACTTGAGGTAAGTGCGACAAGTATAGGTTTGTGTTATCTTATATCCGGTTAATTAAAACAACATTGCATGCTCATGCATTGAGACTTGCAGTAGTTTGAGATTTTCAAATTTGTTTCTATTGTTTGAGATTATAATTTCTGATTGTGACTGTTCGCTTTTTGTCATACGGTATTTTTCCCAGTGTTCTCATATCAACGTCTTCTACTTTGCATTTTCCATTTATCTTCAATCATCAGCTCGAACTTGAGTAATAAGATTAGGTATTTATATTTGTTTCATATATCCCGCCTATGCGGTTCTGAAATTAGGTAGAACAGATGATCGGTGACCTTATGTTACCAATCCCAGATCCTTGCTAAATTAGTCAGGTTTATATCATATTTTTTGTCAGAGTCAGACAGACACGAGCTTTATTAGATGTGTTTTTTCTGGATTACTAATTATATGCTTGCTCAAACTCTCAGGGTATGAAGCTTGTTTTGATGTCACGATGTTGTGGGTGAAATGACTCTGCTTGGTAAGATACTAAGATCAAAGATGAGATCCACAAATGAAACTAATAGTTGCTTATTATTATTACTCCTTTCATTGTTGTAGTTGCAATTGAAATTGGAACTCATATGCATATGCCAAGCATTTCGTGCCACCATAAGGTGTCATTTCACACTATTATTTCATTATTTTCCTACAGGTTTTATCCAATTTAGTTTATCAATCAATGTACATGTTTCTTTTCGAATTTCATGAAGCTTTTGGTAAACTTGGAGTTTGCAATCATTTTGCTCGTACGGTAAAATCTTACAATTACTAAAAAAATTAGGTTATAAAAGTTAACAAACGTATAGTGCTCCATAGGTGATTGTGCTGTAGCCCATAGGTAATGAGTTTGCAGTCATCTGCTTGTTGATTGGTGATTGTGCTGTAGGCCATAGGTAATGATTTTTTTATTCTTAATTGAATGCAACTATGTTGTATACAAAGTGATTGTTACATCTGGTTCGGGTTGGTGTGGGAATTCCTGAATGTTTTTTATTCCTCGACTCTCATATTGTCCAATTGCTGCTAGGAACACCCCATTTCCATTGTGTTCGGGATTTCACAAAAATCATAGGGAGCAATATAGAAGTCAAGTTCATTCTAAGCCACTGAGTATCAGGAATCAAGTTCTGGTTAGAGCTTTCATAACTTGGGATTAACTTGCAGAGGTATATAAATTGATACAGGTATGCATTTCCTTTTAGTTTTAAGCATGGTGAGTTTGTTTTAGGTGAGTTCTTTACTCTGACTAATAAATGTTTGCCTCAAAATACTCTTCAAGTATCTAAATGTACTCTTTGCAAGTTAATATCTGGGTTAACAAGCTTTTTATGTTTTTTTAAATTGGGAAAATACTATACTTCATGCACAAGCTATGAACTTGTTATAGGTCAAAATAAAAGCTCCATGCATACTCTGAATAGATAAATTCTTATGAGTTGATTTCATAGTATTGTTTTGTATGTCAGGTATAATTTACATGGCAGCTAGGCAAAAGGCCCGGAATTGGAATAATGGAGTTAATGTGGCAACCTTGTGGCATCATATTGGTAATTTTGCTCCTATATATGACTAATATGTACGTGCTATGTTTACTGATGCGTTGTATATATAGGTTGGGTTGACGTTTCAGTACTTTACGATTTTAATCCTGCAAGCCTATCATTTCTTGCCTGCAAGAAAGAAATTCGAAAGAACTTTTCCAATCCATTCAAGATCAGCGACCTCTTCTGGTTCGGAGTAAAGAGAGAAGGGAGAAGTAGGATGAGCAATCAAGCAGACTCTTCCATCCCAAGGCTAATCAAACTTGAGTAGTGAGATTAGGTATTTATATTTGTTTCATCTATCCTGTGGTTCTGAAATTAGTTAAATTAGGTGATCAGTGACCTTGTTACCAGTACCAGCCCCTTTGCTAAATTAGTTAGGTTTAGATCATCTTTAGATATACATGAGACATGAGACATGTGTTTTTCTGGATTACTTATTATATGCTTGTGCACAACTCTGCTTGGTAAAGATCAAAGATGAGATTAATTCACAATTGAAACACATAGTTACTGATTGTTGTTCCTTTCATAGTTATACTTGCAATTGAAATTGTAATACTATATAATTAATTGAAATTGGAACTCAGTTGTATGTCAATTCCTTTAGTATATGCTATATCGGTTAGTAATTGTTCTATGTTTATGTAAGCAAGTGAAGCAGTGTCAAGCTGTCAATAACTTTCTTTGGTTATATGCAAATTCGGGTTTTCAATTTTGCTACAAATCCATTGCAGATTCATGGGATTAAAGGAATATGAAATTATATTAGGAGGTTCCTCAGCTGTTCTTGTGCAGCAACCACCAGTTCCAATTTCGACCAAGCCTGAATTGGAGATTGTGGGATTGTCAAAGTGCTCGAAAAGCATCAAACCTCTGAGTTTCTCCCTCACTGCCAGTGAATAATTTTATGATTTTATTCTCATGTTATAAGTTTGAGTCGTTGGCTGTGAAGAACAAATATTGACAGATGATTAAAACTGACTTGGATTTAATAACATCACAGTTAGTAAAATTGTTGGACCTGCATGTCGTCATTTTGTCACTCATGGACTCATGGTACCTCATTTTGATGTTTTCAATGCAGTATACATAAGAAAAGCCTTCTGAGTTACTCATGCCTCAAATGCATCAACAATGCACAAAGATATAAGCTCCAGCCATGTCTTTTTATTCAATGACCACATGGCTCAAGATTGCAGACGTTCACCTCTCCAGCTAGGCTACTAACACAACACGGCTGCTCTTCATAAATCTCCACGGCTTTTGTACGTTCTTTTAAATGTTGCTTACATACTAGACTTTGTGATAAATATTGATGACTTGAGTTGAGCATGGTATCCAGTTTTAATAAGAAGTATTTCAGACATTTGATTCTTGCTGAACATTCTTAGTTGGAAGGGTAAAGCCGGATGAGCTTTTCTTTGAACTCTCTTTCATGTAGAGTTTTCAGTTATTTAATTCGGTGTCTAATTTTTTTTCATCTCGAAAGTGATTATTGTTGATCATCGTTAACCACAATAGTAGTAACAAATACGTAAAATGTGTAATAAAATGCATTACCTTAAAACAACAAGCTTCAGTTTGAGATCCAAAAACTTTAAAAAATTCGTTCACTTCGATTAGGCAGTACATGATGGTAGAGATATATAACATTCTCAAACAAGTTTCTATATATGTCATCATAGTTGAGTATTATATACACTGGGCCTTATTGCTAGTATTTGATGATGATTTTGTAGGTGTTTGCAGTATCATTTACAGTTTTGATTTTTGTGTTTGTATAGATGAGTTTCAATACCTTACAGACTGGCCTTTGTATTATTTCATGCTCATACTTTTGTACTGCTCAAGCATTCGATGATTGATTGCCTAGGTGTTTGCAGTATCATTTGCATTAATCTGTTTGTGTAGATGAGTTTCAATACCCTATAATTTAATGTTTCCCAAGCATTGTGGTGGCTGGAGATATATATGTACGTTGCTATGTTGCACCGAGTTAGATTCTTATATGCCGTCACCATGTACATAATTTATCTTTTCCGTTTTTTGGTAGAATTCGCAGTTACGTGTCTACCACAAATGAAAATGTCTTTCCTGTTCGACGTAATTTTACTCTTATGATTATACAGTATTCTTTAATCTATCTTGTTGTAGTGTGATGCCTGTTCATTTGCTCTATGTTAGCTTCATATTCCCATTTTTGTCTCATTAAGTTCTTATATGCCATCACTATGCACATCAATTTTATTTTTTGCAGCCGATAAGGCGACAGATTTCGTTTTCGTTCTGCATTTGTCTGAACAACATAAATGAAACTCATATCAAGCTGAGTGATGCTTCCTCTTTTCATTATCTTCTGAGCATATATTGATCTTGGCAATTTTGTAGTTTCTCCATTCTTACTATTCCCTGTTTTTAATCAGTTGTAACAAACACCGGTAAGCTGGAAAACGAACGTAGCACAGAACAGGACAAAGGTCCTGCTATACCCAACCGAATTAGTAAAGGTTGTCACAGCAGAATGTGCAGAAACCTCTGATGCTCCAAGTAAGTCCATTTTACTATCTGCATTTTTTTGAGTAACATTAGTGTAATTTTTGAACAAGCTGAGTGTTACTTTGTATTTTTCATACTCTTCCGAGCATATATTGATCTTGGAAATTTTGTAGTACTTTCATTCTTACTGTTCCTCGTTTTTCATCAGTTGTTACAAGCACCACTGAGCGGGAAAAAGAAATTAGCACAGATCAGGATGAAGCTCCAGCTCTAGAAAGTGACACCAGAGGTCTACCCGAGTTAGTAAAGGATGTTGCAGAAGGATGTGCAGAAACTGCTGATGCTCAAAGTAAGTCCATTTTGCTCTTTGGAATAACATTAGGTAATTTAGAGCAAGCTGAATGTTGTTTCGTATTTTCATATTCTTCTGAGCGTATATTGATCTTGGCAATTTTGTACTGCTTCCATTCTTACGATTCCTTGTTTTTCATCAGTTGTTACAAGCACCAGTGAGCAGGAAAAAGAAATTAGCACGAATCAGGAAGAAGCCCCTGCTCTAGAAAGTTACACCAAAGACCCAACCAAGTTAGTAAAGGACGTTGCAGCAGAACGTGTAGAAATCTCTGATTCTCAAAATAACTCCATTTCAGAAACCTATCGCGCTGAAAGTCAATCCAACTGAGAGAATGATATCCCAGTTGATTCAAAACCTATTAAAACCGAAACTAGTTCCCAGTTGGATCTTGGTGATGCTTATAAGTTAGCTTTGGGGACCAGAGGAAGAGAACTATCTGGGAGATTCCTCGAAAATCAAAGGTCCATAAGTGATTCTACAAAAGCTTTTGAATTTTATTAACCCAGATTTCTGCAAATGGTGATATTAGTCCGAGGTTATCACCAATTTATGATGATTATAAAAGTATGTAGTCGCCTGCCTACTTACATGGGTATGCAAATGTTTCATAGAAAGATCTCTCTTGAGAGAAATGAATCCAATTTGTCTCTTAAAGAGAGCATGATAAGTGAAATCGAATGTAAAGTTCTGTCGATAGGTTAACACGACAGCTCAAGCATGACAAGAAAGCCATGGCTGCTTTGTATAAAGAATTGGAGGAAGCGAGAAATGCCTTAGCTATTGCTGCGAATCAAGCTATGGCCATGATCACCCGGCTGCAGGAAGAGAAAGCTGCACTCAATATGGAGGCACTGCAATTAAAAGTATGTGAATAAGTAGTATAAACAAGGTGCGTGAAATAGGGTAAGGGAAATGGTAATTTCGGTAAGAGGAGGAACAAGAGACACACTCTGCATTAGGTGCGGCCTCCGAAGTTTCCATCCAAGCTTGCGCTTATCCCGCAGCTTGCAAGAGGACCTGTAAGCTCCCTTTTTCGTTTTCCATGTTGGATTTTATGAGTTGGAAATGTTTGTGGAAATGAATGGTGAATCTTAGTATAGATCTATATTTTAGGTCCATTAAAGTGGGGTTTAATGTTATGGAAGTTCTGCTTTTCAAATATGAAGAATGAGATCAGAAAATTAGCTCAGGTGGACTAAAACAGAAGAAAATAGATTGGTATGATAAGCTAAGAAGCTGCATTAAACCTGTTTTTAGTCATACATTATAGTTTGCAATGTTATTTAATCTGCATTGGCTAATAGGATCATATGCACCGCAAGTGAAATGTATCTTGATTTGGTTAATCAAAAGAACTATTTTGTAGAGAAAAAGTCATTTTCTGATGTATGGTGTTAGTTGATTGAATTGTGCATACGTGCGTTTGAAGAATACTGAGTAACACATTTGAAGAATACTGAGTTGACACATTTGAAGAATACTGTGACAGTTTTGTGTAAATCTTTTTGATAGATAACTGAAGTGTGCAGGCTATTAGGAGAAAGACAACAGGCAGTGGACACATGAGGTATCTGCGCAATGTTCCCTGAAGGTTCAAGTCTGGCTTCAGAGAAGGTGAAAATTTCATAACATTGATCTCTATCTTTCATTGGGTATGTTTGTTCATGTTTGCTAATCAGTGAGGTCTTCACCTGTTCATATTTTTCTTTACTATTTCGATCCTCACAACTCCATTGTTTTTAATTAAAAAAAAAGGTGAGAACTTCCCAAACAAGTTAGAAGCAGCCTAGATAGTATTGAATCTAAATTACCTCCAAAATGCAACTCATATTCTCTGGATTTTGTTATAGAAGCCAGAGAACTGGTCCTTGAGGTCTTATACTAGCTTAAGCTGCATTTACAAATAGTATTCCGATTGAGATGTGGCCTATTGCAGAGTGTTCTGTACATGATGAATTGTGTTTGGCAGGCACAAGCCAATGGTTATAACAGTTTCAATAGTTTTGCACTCTATTGTTAGTTATCTGATGAAATATACATGAAAGGTGGCTTAGTACCTGACTTCCGGTATTGTTTCTTTTCCTGGAACACCCACAATAAGCTTAAGATTGCTTGATTTCTGATTGATGTTTCTTTCTCAAGCCCGATGTGAACTTTGATCAGCTCTCTTCGCCAAATATTTTTGTTGTGGTGTTTCTGCATCGACTGACCTTTGATCTGTCGGAACAGCTGAAAATCTCCCCGGACTTACAGAGCCGATCGACCTGTGGTCTGATGGGAACAGTTTCCTGGCTGGTATCTCAGATATTACTGACCTCTGGTGGGATGTGTGTAAATCTTGTAGATGTAGCAAAGATTTGCTTCCAGGTCTAAAATTGATTAGTGATGGATATCTAGATTCTGGAAGTGTTTTTGTTGGAAATGAATACTTTTATTTGGAGAAGTAATTTAGACTTTTCTGGACGAATAATGAGTATATTAGTTTTCAAAATGTTATTGGTTATTCTTTGAGTATGTTCGCCAATTTGATGCATTATATCAAATCTGTGATTATGGGTCTGGTCTTTGTGTTACGTTATTGTTCAATATAGATTGATAAATCGGATTCATTTTAAATGCAACTGAAAACTATTTACCCTTAATTAATATGAGACGATATACTGCAATAAGACACATAAATGTAAGAGACGGAAAGAAATAAGAGTATATAGTAATGATGAAAACTATGATATGTATAGAGGCTTTTAAGTGAATCTGGACGGACGGTGTATGCAAGATGTATACAACCGCTTCAAACAATCAGCTGGAAATAATCGAAGCTGGTTTTGCATTCACCTTTTTCTGGTGATTCTGATATGATTAGTTTTAACTAAAAAACATCACGGATTATTTTAAGAATATCGGCATGTCTCTTTTTAAGTTAAAAAAAACAAAATACGTTTTGTAATGAATAAATACAATTTTTTGTAAAATACGACATTTATAAGTTAATGAGTATATTGGCGGTATTTAATTTTTTTGATAATGAAAGAAATTAAATAACTAATAAAAAGTTAATACATCTAGTCTTTACGTAAAATAAAAATAAACTGAGGCATGAGTCTCTCTCTAGAGAGAACCAGGTCGTATATATATATACTAGAACGCCGAACACGCTACGCGTGTTATTGTGACATTTTTCTATAAATTTTATATTTTTCTTTATTTGGTGTTTTTGTTTTAAAACTAAATAAAATTAATGATCTAATAAATTATTTTTTTAATAAGAATTTGCTAAAATTGTGTAATTTCGACTATTCTTTAGAAATAATAAGTTGTCGAAACATACTCATTATTGGTGTCAAATCGTAGATCTTAACGATGCAATTAATTTGGTGAAATCGAAATAATTTTTGGATAAACGTATTTTGAAAAATTAACATTAAGAAAAATAAGAGAAAAGAAAGGAGAAATTTGGTAGATTGGAAGAGTTGCAAAGAATATGAATTGCATATTTGCAATTTAATTATTGAATAATTTCAAATTAGTCCTTAAATCTGAACTCAATTGAATAATTCAATTGTCGTAAATTGAACTCAATTGCACAACTCAAATATTTATTTATATATATATATGGATTGTATATTTACAGATTAATTATAGAAAATTTTCAGAATAGACCTTAAATCTGTTGTGACATTTTTCTATAGATTTTATATATTTTTATCTGGTGTTTTTATTTTAAAACTAAATATAATTAATGATTTAATAAATTATTTTTTAATAAGAATTTGATAAAATTGTGTAATTTTCGACTATTCTTTAGAAATAAGAAGTTGTCGAAACATATCCATTATTGATGTTAAATCGTAGATCTCAACGATACGATTAATTTGGTGAAATCAGAATAATTTTTGGATAAACGTATTTTGAAAAATGAACATTACGAAAATTAAGAGAAAAGAAATGAGAAATTTGATAAATTAGAAGAGTTGCAAGGAATATGGACTGTATATTTGCAAGTTAATTATTGAAAATTTTAAATTAGTTCTTAAATCTGAAATGATTTGAACAACTCAATTGTCGTAGATTGTACTCAATTGCACAACTCAAATAGTTATCGACATATATATATATATACTATAATATATATATATATATATATATATATATAAAATACCGAGACGAGCGGTTCGGGTGAACTTTTCTACTGATCTTAAACCGGCTAACAACGAAAATCCTTCAAGAAATCGATCGTAACTGTCATCGGCGAGATGAAGAGTTCTGAAGAAATCGTAAATTCGTAACTGTCATCGGCGAGATGAAGAGTCCGGAGATGCTGTTGGAGAACAAAGTCACTGCGGCGGGGAATGCAAGTGCAACTATGTCGACGGTGAGGATGCCGGAGCTAGCAAGCATGTCGACGTTCGAGAGTCCGAGGCCGGAGCGACCTAACCTAGGTATTAAACCGTGTTTCTTCTTTCTTTAGTTTTCTTTGCATTTCTGTGAATAATATAGGTATTTGTGCCACTGATGTTCCATTTTTCATGGATTTTATATAAAAGATTGTATGTATTTTGCTAGAACCCTGGGTGAATGAATTAATGCTTGTGTAATCTATGATTTATGATTTTTAAATGCTAATGAGCCATTTGTTTTGTGTTAGTAATCATAGTAAGGTTCTGATCAGTGACCTATATTGGTCTCAGTATTTGGCGTTGTGTTGACCTCGTAGACGTTCTACTGTTGTGTAGTATCGAACTGTTTACCGACGAATTTATTCGTCGGTAAACAGTCCCCATTCGTCGGTAAATAATTTACCGACGAATCGGGAGAATTTGCCGACGAATAAAAATTTCGTCGGCAAAAGACTCG
>JAYMSL010003477.1:0-12389 GCA_036897195.1 Plantago coronopus | reverse complement strand
ACCCCTGCACTTTTCTATATCTGAGGTTTGCCCCTAAACTAATCAAAAAATTTGCAAGCCAAACCAACTAGGAGTTGCAAATCTTTTGACAGTTAAGATTACATAAAATACCATCATTAATCTTAAAAAAAGAGTGATAATGAAATCAAGATATTGAAGAATAACGTAATTAAAATTTCTTAAATCTTAAATTACAAGTATTTGAACAACATAACAAAAACTAAAATCAAGACAACAACTATAATAAGAAATAGTACGTCTTCAAAATCATAGCAGACCATAGAGCAGCCACCCTTTGTTCGCTTTTTCAATACTTCAAGCCTCATATTAAGCCACTCTAGTTTGGAAACCGTAACTTCAACGTCTTCGTCTATCTCCTCAAGCAGTCTTGTATGTAGACCAAGCTCGTCATTCACATCAATCGCAATATGTTTTGTGCGCATGACTATCTTCTCCAATTCCTCGAGACTATCGTCTTGTTCTCTCATTATTTGTTTCTGAAGACCAAGAATCTCATTATTTTCGAGCCCAATTGTTCTGTCCATCACATCAGTAAGCTCTACGTCACACCCTAAGAGCTCTTGTCTCGCAAACATATTTGACATGTTTAATGTGAGAGCCATCTCGTTTGTTTTGGTTCTCAAAGTATTAGCCATGTTTTTGCGACGAGTCAACTCTCTCTCACTCAAGTCATGTCTCTCAGATAGCTTAGATTGTAAACCGTCCAGTTTCGTACTAAGTATAGTTATCTTCCTTCGTATGGTAGCTAGGTGCCTCCTTTCTACAAGTCCAGTATCAAACAATGAACCTGTTTCAGACATCATGTCCGCGATATGTAAAGATAGTGTAATTGCTTCATTGTACTCGTTCACCCACGCGTCTTTAGAAGGTACTGCCATTGTTATTACTAAAGATTAGCACGATCTGGAATGAAATAAACAATGAGGTTATATAATATGATGGAGATAGACCAGAGACTACCTATATATATAGATCTCATTAAATAAAACTAGCCTAGGTCTATTCGGATAAGTAGTAAACTAGGAAAAAGAATATAATTCTGATAGAAAAAGGAAATAAACTCCAAGGTTAGATCTCGGTAAATAAAATTAGCCTAAACCTACACAGATAAGTAATAAACTAGGAAAAACCGAAAAAGAATATAATTCTATAGGAAAAAGGAAATAAATATAGTATCAGGAAAGAATTTAATTAAGGAAACCTTTGTCGATTATTATCTGGAAAATATTTTGGGTAAAAAATAAAAAAATAAAAAATTGAAAATCGTGTAAATTGGTAACTATGGTGGTTTGAGAGGTGGAAAAACCGAAGCCAAGTAGAAGTAGATGATAGCAGTGCAAAATTGTGGCGCAATGTTCGTTCAATGGAAGCCTTGTTTACACGCGAGTTTGACGACGTTGATGTGCTTAGCTTCTCCTTCTCCGGCTTCTTCTGCTGACGATCTCCGTCAACAGCTCGATAGTCTTCAGAAGGAGGCCAATACCACTAGAACCAAAGGTAAAACTTCTGTTCTTGTAACTCCGTGTTTCGTTTGAATTATCTAATAATTTGGTAAGTTCCTGTCCGTTTGTTGAGTGGATTTTTACTATTATTCATCGGTTGGGATAATTGTTCAGTAGTTTGGACGAACTCATAGTTTTATTCGGAATTGTGCGATTGCTCTGCTTCGATGGTTTTGTTGATTGCAAGCTTGTAACAGTGGAATTGCATCGATGTTTTGTGGATTAGGGGCTAATGTTTCAGTTTCGTTGAATGGTTACGAATCATGTATGAGCTGAACTGAAATGTGTAATAATTATTGGCGTGAGGCTAAACAGTTAGTGTAGCTACTGATATTAACTAGCTATCTTTTTGACACTATTAAATTGGTGGTGCAAGTTTATGATCTATGTTCCCAGCAAGCAAATGCCTTCCTTCTGTCCCATGAATTGGGGGTTGATCATCTTTAATTGTTAAGAATCCGGTTTGGATTATAGTTGAATTATGTATTGATATTCTGCTATGAGCAAGTATGGAGCTATACTCTCCCAAGAGCTCTAACTAGTATGACTTTCGTTATTCCAGCAAATAATGCAAGGTCAAGACTTCTGCGCTTGTCTGAAGCAGTGGAGAAGCTTAGACGGCAAGCAGCAGTTAGCGTTCAAACCGGAAAGGAACATGATGCCAGGGAGTTACTTTTTCAAAAGAAGAAGGTAATGCAAGCCATGGAGAATTTGAAAAACCGTATTGAGTTATTTGATGAGCTCTCAGCAAAACTTAACGAGGTAAATCCAGTTCTAGTCTTTCCTACTATCAATTCTTGTAGTATCATAAAAAGCTTGCAAGTTGCAATTGCGTGGAAGGATCGCGGGTGCCATTTGTATGAGTTTTGCTGTGATGAGAAAATGAGAACTTAGGCTAGCAAGCAGTGTATTTGATTAGCTTTGTTCGAATCCATGCTGAAACTAGCATTTGCTGTTGCAGAATAAACTAATTTAAAAATGGGATAACATCCACACGAGTTATAGTATCATAAGTGTAAGAATGGCCTAGAATCAGATCAATTACTCTTCGTGGTTTGTCAGCAGATAGAGATATATATATGCTTTATTCATTGGGTACTGGGACGGAAATAAAAGAACAAGTGCAATACATCAACTGTGCCGTAATGACCTTTATAAGCACTAAAGATGTGTATATCAGTATCTAACCCATTTAAAACACCTATGTTTGGTGTACTTACTTTTGCCTTAAATTTTCATTTCAGTGTAAGCTGGATCCATCTTTTGGCTCAATAACCATGCTATGTTCTTCCTTGCTTCTTTCATTAAACTAAAATGAGAGTATCCTCTGTCTATGGCCATGTTGATGTTGATGTGAGTTTGAAAATAATTCTATGATCTTCCTTAAATTATAAAAATTGAGTTCAATTAATTATGCAATCAAATAATGTACTACCAGCATCAAAATTGTTTCAACGTGGATGCTGATTGCAAAATTTATACGGTTTGGATTTTTTTTTTAAAAATGTTTCATCTGCTGTGCAGAATAATGAAAAGTCTATCCAGCTTATAAGAATCTGCTAGCTTAATTCCTTCAGACACGATGTAATGGTACATCTACTAATTACCTTTCCGTAGCATTTCCTTTTCAGCTATAATGTGAAATTCCCTGATTCCAGTGCTGCATGATATCTTCAAGCAGTTTAATAAATGGATACATAGTTGTAGTTCTCTTCATGCCCTCGTCACCACTTGGGATGATATTTCTCACACATCTTATGATTTTCACCTACTTTTTGTCCAATATGAGGGAGCTCATATGAATCCTATTATGGTATTGATATTGGACTGAATGGCCACCATCTTGGTTCTAGGCAATTTCTATGAAGGAGGATTTACTGATGGGGAATATGTCGCTGGATATTCAAGGCAGTGGTACAGACTCCCCTGATCTCATTCATATTGTATCCCCTAAGGAGGAAACCCCAACAAATTTTGATGATCATAAGATTTTGGATGTTGATAACCTGAAATCTGTGGAGGATGAAGAATTGCAAGTTTCAATTGAGAACCATACTGAGAATCAGTGTAGTGACAAAGAAGTTGCTTTTAGCAGGAATAAGTCGAATAATGAAGGTGACTTCCAGGGTCTGAGTGGAATTTCTTCATATGAGGACTTCATGAGAGACCTAGATCAAGATCTCTGCAAAATGGAAAAAGAATTGGAAACATTTCTAAGGTATTCAACGTTACTATTGAACAGCAAGGACAGTCCAGAATATTCAAAGGTGCAGCATGTCATGGATATTCTTGAGGGTATTCGTCAAACTAGAAAAAGGTAACATTTCGACACCTTTCTGTATGCAGTGCTTTGGCATATCTATATTTATCCTAGTCAATGGCTGTCCTTGAAATGTATATTTCTCTTCCTGGTTCGTTACCCTATAATCTCAATTATTGCAGAATTTCAACTGTCATGCAAACTTCATATTGATGGATCTGTTTGCCTAAGCCGCAGGCTTGATGAGGACGAGTTGCAGTTAGTTCTGGAACTGTTCTGAGTAAACCCTCTCGATTAAAAGAAATTGTACTGCAGTTCATCTATGTAGCTGAAAAAATAGTTCAAAGTTCATAGTGTGTATCATGAAAACCTGTCTTTCCGTAAATGCACTCACTTTATTCTCCGCTCTTATATTTTTGCATTGATTTGGAGCTTTAATTCACTTTTCTGAGTTCATAGTGCGTATCACGAAACTATTTTCCGCTTGCTTTCTGTTAATGTATTCACCTCATGTCCTAATTTTTTTTCTCCATTGATTGAAGCCCACATTAACTTTTTCTGGCTATATTATTAAGTTCTGCTCACCTTTGTATTCTTTGTGTGTGTGCGCACGTGTGTAAACATCTACATTTGCTTTTAACTCAATAAGCAGTTGATGTCACCATATAGATTCTAGTTGACCATCCATATTAACTTCTATCTTTTAGCTTGTAGATGTCAACTAGGTAGGCTATACTATGGACATATGGTTGATTGGTGGTTAGTGCGATTAGCCTAGGGATGGAACTGTCATACTGCTACTTTTGATTTACTTCAAGTTTAAAAAGCTTACAAGATTTTCCATTGACGCATGTGACCACCTTCTGTTTCCTTTTTGTGCAACCTGATAGATACATGATCTTCCAATACAACTACTCAACTACTTTCAGAGGTAAAGGATTGCATAATCTGGTATGTTAAATGGAACAAGTCATTATGAATGTACCAAAAAGTAATCAAATGTATCAAATTCGTGCATGAGGGTGAAGTTGAACTGACTTCTTGAAATTATAAATTGCACTCGTTGTTGTTGGCCATCTAATACAGTAGATCGATAGACATAAAATTTCCTTATTCAAGAGGATCAGCACTGAAATGTTAGTATTAATTTTGCTACTGTACTACGTGCTTTATAGTGACATATTATTCGAGTCATAGTAGAAAAGATGTGATTACTAGCAAAGTAATTAGGAGTATATGTTTTATTTTCTGAGGATCTTAGGCAGTTTTCTTGTCCTAAGATTAGTAAATTAATTTTACTTGTTACATCTAAAACTAAAAGAATCAAAATAAGAAAATCTGGAACCTATTGCTTGTTTAATTCATTGATTCGTGTTCATTGTTAGGTGATATCTTTTTTTTAAAGGTACTATGTCTTTATGGCATAATAAGAGCTATTTTCATTCATATAAATTGGTAAAACATATATGACCAATGCAGTATTTGACTTTACTGTAAATTGCACCCCAAATGCAATCTGGCAATAGATATCAGTATAGTTTACTATAATTGTTTTTACATGGAGAGAATGGATTAATGTGTGGCATATAAATTCTACCAAAGAACATTCGTCAACCCCATTGCATGCCCATCATATCTCACAAGTACTGAAAATAACTGATAATATTAGAAATGACAAAGAGTTGTGGTTCTAAAATTTTTGTACTTCTTACCTTCATATTGTTGATTATGGTGTCTAGTGTGGCTTTATCAGCCATAACTTTTAATGTGATGGATTATGGTGCAATTGCTGACGGGAGGACAGACAATGCCCAGGTGAGTTGAATTCAATAGGAAGAAATCTACTTTGGCATTCTTATGTTTGAGATCTAATTTCCCTCTTTACAGAGAGCGTTCATGATATAATTCATTTGGTATTTGTCAATGTAGGCCTTTCTTAACACCTGGAATGATGCATGTCACTCTCCTGGAAGGACTAGATTTTGGATCCCTAGAGGAATATATATGCTGGGAACAGTTTCTTTTAGAGGTTTATGTCGTGGTCCAATGGTGTTTGCAATAGAAGGCACTCTTATTGCGGCAACGGATCCAGGGAAGTTCTTTGGCGACACATGGATTGCTTTCAGATATCTCAACAGTTTAACGGTGGAAGGTGGTGGAACCTTGGATGGCCAGGGGCATGCTGCATGGCAATATAATGATTGCCGAAAGAACCAAAATTGCAGGGCTCTTCCAGCTGTAAGTTCACTCCTTATGTCATTCGATAAATTCGTAAAACTTATTTCTGTTAGCATCTTATAATCAATTATCCTCCGCAATGTAAGACAAATTCATAATAGCTATACATGAAGTCTTTATTCCACTATTGAATAGTAACTTTAAAGATTTCTAAAAAGGTGGATATGTTTGAATACCCCTTATGTTATACACGGATACGCAACCTGCACTAGCCTCCCATGTTTAATTTGTTGTGCACCTTTCATTTTATTAAACTCTGTACCAAAGCCCCCTTACAGAAGTCCTTTCCATTTCTGTTCAAGTAAAAAGGATTTGTGGAGCTTCTGAAACAGGGGGATTTCTGCGCAACAAAATGTTTTGTTGTCTGTTAATTTATCCCAAGTACAAAATATGAGTATGAATCGTTAACCATAAGATGATGATTTCTCAATCTAACTACGTGCAGACGATGAGGTTGGATTTTGTTAAATACTCAAGAATCCTAAACATACACTCCATCAATAGCAAGAATTCCCATTTCAACCTTTTTGCTTGCCATGAGTTGAGCATAAGCAATGTTACCATAAGAGCACCACGAAGAAGCCCAAACACAGATGGCATCCACATAGGAGGATCAACCAACATCCAGATTTCACATGTTGACATGGGTACTGGAGATGATTGCATAGCACTAGTTTCTGGTAGCCAAAATATCGATATAAACAATGTTGCTTGTGGACCTGGCCACGGTATCAGCATCGGTAGCCTTGGGCGAGGCAAAGATGAATTCGTGTCTGGAGTAAGTGTAAGACAGTGCAGCTTTACAGATACTGATAATGGTGTCAGGATCAAAACATGGGCTCCTTCTTTACATAGCGTGGCTTGGGGCTTAACGTTTGAAGATATTTTTATGCAAAATGTCAGGAATCCCATTGCTATTGATCAACAGTATTGTCCTTCTGGCGGCTGTGGAAAACAGGTATGCTCAAAGTGTTACTTCTGCATTTATCCATTATCGCTTACGGTGCATCGTGCAGATCGTAAATTACGTTATAAAGCCACATAACATTTGTTATTTCGAAGTTGTTAAACTATAGTTGTGGGTGGTCCTTTACAAAATATAGGTTACAGTTGTAAAACATATCGCGGGACTCATGCGAATAAATGGCTTGACTTGAACAATGCCATTACAAAAGTTAGTTGATAAAAGAAACTGACTAGTGGCTAATCTTTTCTAAACAATGTGAAAGACATCCATGATCTTCAGGGATATTACGACATTTTATGCACTGCAAAACAAACAGTGTAATTTTGTGATATTAATTTTTTTTCTGGAAATAGTATTGATCAATTATGCTTAGTCTGTAAGTTTTATGGAGTAATGTTTTTCTCACCAATTTGATTTGGTTTTATTTTATAATGCTAAATAAGTGTTTGTCACTCGGTCAGGCAGCTGGGTTAAGACCCTAACCCAGTGCAAGATTAATATTTGTGTTTGACATTGGGTTTAGGTTAATACATTTACTCTATATTTACATACTCAAAACCTCGGTTATTGTTCGTGGGTTAAGAAATCCCGATATCTCTAAAACATAACCGAGTGCCAATCAACTTGTCCAGATATATCTTTCAGCAGGTCTTATAAAAATTGTGATTTCTTTTCTTGTTTTGTTTCAAGGTGAGCTCGGGCGTGGAATTAAAAGATGTGACGTTCAAGAACATCTGGGGAACCTCGAGAACAGAAGCTGCAGTGAACTTACAATGCAGTCGAGATTTCCCTTGCAGAGATGTAAAACTCATTGACATCAATTTGGTGTACAATGGCCATGGACATAGACAGAGTCACAGATACAGACACAGACACATACAAATCCCGCAAAGAGCAATATCTGTGTGCTCTAATGTTATTGGTACTTTTAATGGAATACAGAATCCTGCTGGTTGTATTACCATATAGATCTGCTTGGCTAGAGATTCATTATACAATCCTTCATTTTTATAAACAGAACCATTCATATTCCTTTTACTTTTTGTTTTGGAGATATGTATAACTACTACTAGTGCATATTCAGCCATCAGGGATTTGGTTCTTGTGCAATTATTTGAGACTTACAGCTTCTGCAGTTGGTATTGCATACATGTATTAGAACTGTGAGGAAACTAGAACTTTACAAATTCAAATACAATGCAAGTCCCTGGTGATTAACAGTTGATTACAAACAAGCAGTAACACACCTGAAACCTATGCAAACTGAACAAATCCGCTCACAGTGACAGAATTCTAGGTGGCCTGTATCAGCATCAGAATCTAGAAATGCAAGGGAAGTACTGAATCGAATTCCGGTTCAACTGCCAAATTCCATAAATCATGTCCGTTCTGGCAAATCCCAGCAGCTAAAAACTCGTGAACTTCTCCATTCACTTCAATCAGACTGCATCCGGGTTGTTTCTCTTTCCTCTCTTTCTTCATCAGAATCCTTTCCTGCATTGCTTTCTCAGAATACCCCAATGCTGCATACAGATTCGACATTAGAACATGAGCACTCGTGTTATCAGGCTCTGAAAGAAGCAAATTGTGCGCAGCCCATTCAGCTACATCAACATTGCGATAAGTAACACAAGCTGATAGCAGTGATCCCCATAGAGCAGCATCAGGTTGTGCTGGCATACTTCTAACAATCTCTGCTGCCTCTTCAATTAGTCCTGCTCTGCCTAACACATCGACCATGCAACCATAGTGTTGGATCGCTGGTTCGATTCTATAAACTTCCTTCATCAACTTAAAATACTCTCTTGCTCTATCAACTTGACCAGAGTGATTGCAAGCTGTTAGAACTGCCACAAAACTCACTGAATCTGCCCTAAGACTGGAATTTTCAAGATCTACAAACAACTCAAACGCCTTATCTTCAAAACCATTCATTGCTAACCCGAACATCATTGAGTTCCAAGATGACAATCCTTTTCTCGGGACACTTTCAAATACTTCGCGCGCAATTTCAATGCTTCCACATTTCGAATACATGTCTATGATTGCTGTAGCTACAATGACATTCAGTTCAATTCCATTCCTCTTGATGTGATCATGGATCCATTTTCCTTGCTCAAGAGCTCCCAATTTCCCGCAAGCATTCAAAACGCTAACTAATGTATACTCACTCGGCTCAACACCCTTAACTTGCATTTCATTAAAAAGATTCAATGCCTCATTCCATTTCCCATTTCTAACACAACCACTAACCATACTATTCCAAGTAACTCGATTCCTAAACGGCATTTTCCGAAACAACCTCCAACATTCATCCATTTTCCCACCCTTCGCATATCCCATAATCATCGAGTTCCAAGCTACAACATCCGAATCCTCATTTTCGTCAAACAACTTCGTCGCACAGTCTAAATACCCACAGCTAGCATACATATAAATAACCGAATTTCGTATAAACGAATCTAAATCCAAACCTAGTTTAATGACTCTCCCATGAAGCTGAGCCCCATCTTCAGCTAGTCCAAGTTGAGTATACGCCTTGAAAATCGACGGATAAGTAAGCTTTTCAGGTTCAACACATGAACTCTCCAACATATCAATGAACAGTAAAATTGCAACATGAGGAACAGAACTCTGAGAGAAGCCCCTGATGATAGTATTCCAAGAAAACAGATTTTTCTCCTCCATGTAAGTGAAAAACTGGAATGCATAGTTCATGTCACGAGCCGGAGACGTGGCGCAGAAGGCCAAGACTCTGCTAGCAGCAATGATGTCCTTAACTAGGCCTGTTTTGATGAGGGGAGCATGGAGTTTTTTGAGGTCTTTGATGGTTTGGCATTTGGTTTCCAGCATTAAGAGATATGGTTGGCTTGAGATAAACTTTGAGATAGAGGTTGAAGGTGGATTGAAGGAGCAGAAACATGCTGGCATTAATGTTATTGATTCCTCTCAAATACTTGATTTCTTTTTTTTCTTTTGTTTTTTAGACAAGATATTGAAGAAGGATTGTGTTTGTAGAGCTCAGAGGAGATGATTGGAGTTACAAAACACCATTTGTGAGTGAAATTTGGAGAAGAATAGCAGAATTGTGCAGTGATTTGGATGAATTATGCTACTGGATAAGGTTCTTGGACAATGTTGGTATCTATTGGAGTTTAAGAGCTTAGCAATAACATTTGTCTTGTCGGAACGTGGATGTTAAGGAAATTAAGGGTAAAATTGCATTTGAGTGTATTAACTTGGGGGAGTGATGAACTTGGCCCTTGTAATTTCCGGACTTGGAAATTTAACCTCATACGAGATATTTCACGGATTTTGTCCATTTTAAACATCAGTTTGACCCGATTGTCTAGGTTGTTATTCGGTCAAACTAGCCCACGCGTTTTGTTGATCTATAAACTGTTTGGCACTCGATTATGTCTTAGAATTATCGAGATTTATTAACCCAGGAATAGTAACCGAAGTTTTGAGGATGTGAAAAAATAGTGTTTGCTTTGGGTTAAGAATTTATAGGTTTTATAGAGAATAAATGAATAATAATAGGTTGTGTAAGAGTGTGTAATAGAGTAGAGTTATGTGTAAGAATATGATTAGTCTTAACTGTTAAGCATGTTGGATGATTGATTAATTAATAAATAAAATAAAGAAATTTTTTTAAGGAGGATTGCAAAAATTGAGTGAAAAATCTTTAACCCAATACCAAACACTAACTTTACTTATTGCACTCGGTTAGGGGCTTAACCCAGCTCCCTAACCGAGTGCCAAACACCCCGCTAATCTTTATAAATTAACCAGTTTGAATTTCTACAGAGTTTAAATTTTTTATTGAGTGGTATCAATAATAAATTATCATTGTCCTTTATTTTACTTGTACTATATTAAACTTTCCATTTGACTTTGTGTAAAAAAAAAAAAAGAGTATGAGTATTTTAATTCGAATATTGGTAGTTGAGGTAAAAAGTGGATATATTAATTGTTAGTGGGTTTGAAAAAAAGTAGTTTGATGATTAATTTTGAATATTATTGTTAGTGGAAGTTGTATGTACAAAAATGGAAATGAGAAGTTAAAAAAAGGACACCCAAAATGGCAAAATGAGAAGTTTAATATGAGACGGTGGAAGTAGTATCTTAGCTAGTATCTTGTCACGATACATCTTCCTATTACGAGGAATCGTAACCGAAATACAATAACACTCACCAAAATCACGCTTTGGTTTGCATGATCAACAATGAGAAATGTTACAACAATGCTCAAAATGATCGGAATTGAGCTACAAATTACGGACTTAACCATCTCATAGCACAACAGTCGTCCGATTACAAGTCACGTGTTCTGATCTAAGCAACACAGCTTACTAACAACTAATGGAAACACGCTTATTATACAAAATAAGCACAAACACGTCTTTCGGTATTCAGATACCAAAACAGGAAAGCAACGATGATCCTAATTCCTAACATATCTATTGTTGATGCTAAAATTAGAAAAATCGCAACGTTTGGCTCGTGTTCACTTTGTCCGTCAGGAGAACATCCTTGATTTTGGAATGGATCTACAACTCGGATAAAGAGTTTTTTTTAAGCAATATCTATTTTATGATTTCAGATGTTTGGAGATAAAATATACATGTCGCCTTATTTAAGGAGTAGTCAGACCCTTAAATATGCCTTGGTTGTCAGCAGTTTGATAGGGTGGTGTAGAATCTCGTTAGGTACCAACTCTGTTGCACTCTTTTTTCCTTACGGGGGTTTTATCCCAATGGGTTTTCCCCTGAAGGTTTTTAAGGAGGTAACGAGATTTGGATTCGTTATGCTTAGTGAGATGTAGTGAAGCTGGTTATGTAGGAGTGGTTTTGGTGTCCTAGTACGGAGTTTTAAACTCCCTGGTTGTAATCGTACCTTGTACATCTCGTACATTTTTAATATAATTTTGCCTTTTCAAAAAAAAAAAACTATTACGTGTCCGGACCGTTTGGTAGGACTCGAGGCTTCACGAACTCCCAACCGAACTTTTGAAAATTTTAGCTGAGTTGACGAAAACCAAAGTTGAAAACCGGAGTTGAAGTCTTCGTTTGATTGAACTCCGAAATTGAAAACCGGTTTTCGCGAAAAGAGTTGAGTTGAATTCTTCAAGTGTTTGGTAGGAAATGTGGGTTTTTAGTGGAGTTGGATTGGGAGTTAATTGAACTCATTGTTTGGTAGGAATGATTTTTTTTCTTCAACTCTTTTAATTGAAGACTTTGATGTGCACTTGGACTTTTTTTTATGTAGACCTGGGAATTCTTACTGGGCCTACGAGTTTGGACCACGCAAATTTACAGCTAAAAGCTTTGGGTTTGGACTTGACCCGTCTATGTAGATCGAGAGCTAGTGAAAGCCAGAAACATCCGAACTCCGGAGT
>JAYMSL010003476.1:0-12390 GCA_036897195.1 Plantago coronopus | reverse complement strand
ATGGAACCAATGTGATCCTGCATATTGGAGTTTCCAGAATTTTGCTTTGACACAAGATATCTACCCATGAAGCCACAATGTTTACTAGTTTAAGCACACATCATGGTTTTTGTAATTCTTGTTCTGTTCAGATTGTAGTTAGAATCGACATTGCGATCTTCATCCTAGCCATGTTGGCAGCATAGTTAGACATTTTATTTCTCGTTTATGTAGGTGTATTACTATCATAATTCCTAGGAATTCAATATTTCAATATTTCTGCTTTAACTTCGTCCATTTCGAGAACAAAAAAAATGTTTTGTAAGATCCGCAATGTTTTTAAACATTCGGTTCGATTTTTAAAATGATATTCATATCATTTTTTCAGCTATGTTTATTGTACATCGTGTATCGATTGCGCATTTTATGTTCATATTTGGTTGCTTTTAGAAAATGAAATTACGAGAAATCTATAAATCATTACTCGAAAAAATGTAATGTAGGAAGCTAGGAAGCTAGGAGGCCTCATTAAAAACGAACACTGTACTGAAATAACGTCCAGTACTACCAATCAGCAATTGTAAATCAAATGGTGCTAGGGACTTTTTACCGAAAAAGTTGTAAAATGAGCTTATGGACGCGTTTCTGGAAAACGAATCAAGCACTGCTAGGGTTTGGAAACGCGTCTTCAGCTGGGTTTTGAAATAGACTATCAAACAAAAAAAACTTTGGTCAAAACACACATTCAAAGGCTGTTTTTCAGTTTGGCTTTACACCATGTAAAATTTTGATAAAACACACCTTACAACCAATCAGGCCCTAAAATAGGTTTTTTTAGATACGGCATCATCACTATTACACCCCCTGATAATCTTCCAGATTGCGACACGTGTATTAAGTTTTCATAAAATAAATTTTTTCCTTGAAAAAAAACAAACAAAAAGACATTTGACATCTTTCTGTGTGGGTGCACTAGTAGTTATGCACATAGCATCTAATATAAACCCAAAAATAGATTGAAGTGGAGTAATTTTCTGAAACTCGAGCTGAGTAAAAGTAAAAGTGTAAAACTATGCTAGGTGAAAAATCCAGTTCCCAATAATTTTAGGGGGAAATGTAACTTCTCCCGCTCAAGAATCCAGTTTGAAAAACAATTTTTCATTTTCTGTTTTGTTCAGAATCTCGCTCACTCACTTCTCCATTCTTCTCCCAGAAGACTCAAAACACTCACTTCTCCATTCTTCTCCCGGAAGACTCAATACAAGAATTGAGTTCTCAGTACCCTTCTCACTTCTCATATCAATTTCTCAACACTACTTCAAGAAATGTCGGATATTCCGACCAAAGTGTACCGCGAGATACTAAGGCGCGTTCCTGCGTATGAACTGTTCCAATTCAGGTCAGTTTGCAAGTCATGGTGTCGCATCATCGACGACCCTGGCTTCGCTAAGCTACACATCGATCGCGGAATGGATGACAACACTCTGCTTCTCCGAAACGACACTGGTAAGCTCTTCCTGTTACCCCTGCATTTACTGGATGATCTTTGCATTTATTGTTTGGGGAGTGGTTGTACGGGATGTAGTACGGAAGATGGTCTTGATGTTAAAGTGTATAATGCTGTCGATCTCAGAACTCCAATAGGTCCTTGTGTACCTAATCTCCCTGCCCCCTCGTGTAATGGCCTGATTTTGATTTCGACTTTTAAGAAAAATTGTGCTTGGCTGATTTGGAATCCTTTTACTGGCGAGTCCATAGAGGTACCTCCGTTGCGTGGGGAGACAAGTTATTTTGGCTTTGGATATGATGAAGCTAAGAATGACTATAAGGTTGTGAAGGTTGTTGAGTCTGAAATGTTCATTTACTCGGTAAATTCGGGTGTCTGGCGTAAGTTTAAGGCCTATCATAAAGTGGGTAAGATTAAGGTCAAAATTGGAGCTTTTGCAAAAGGTGCATTGCATTGGGTTGCTTATCCGGAGGAGGGAGACTTGAAATCGAAACATGGATACATTGTTTCTCTTGATCTTACAAAAGGAACCTATAATAGAATTGAATTGCCAGGGGAAATCAATGAGACTTGTGAAAAATTACCAGTAGGAGATGCGTCATACTCTTTGGAACTAGTTGCATCAAATGGATGTTTATATCTGATTTTTGCGGGTGAGATGGTATCATCTGTGTGGGAGATTCATAAGCGTAATGCTGGTAGAAAGATTTTGTCACTAAACCAAAGCAACATCAGTCTGATGGCTTACTTTGAGAATGAAGATAGGGCTCTTTTCCGCTACAAGAATGAGAAGTTTCTGTCGTACGAACCAGAGGATGATAGGCTCCAGAAAATTTCTATGAAGATCAACACATGTGCTTATAACAGAGAGAACTGTGAATATCTCTATGATACATTCACTTGCCAAATTTTGCCCATGAACATTGCTCGTCTCAAGATTAGTTGCGATGACGCTAATGAAGGTGGTGCTTCCAGAGGGACATTAAGTAAGAAGAGAAAACGAGGTGATGCTAATCAAAGGTAAATTGAATGAAACTCCCTTTGCCAGATCAGTGATTCTTTAGAATCAGTAAGTTCTTCATCTTATGCACATAAATAGAAATAGTCCCGGTTGGATTTGATTCAAATTCTAATTGCAGGTTGAGCCTGAAGTTTACCTTTGGAGAAGCATATTCACAGTATGATGACTGATCAGTATTAGCCATTCACGTAGTACGTATATGTTTTTGATGAAGGAGGTATGCCTATCCATTTTGGCGAAGTACATTTTGCTTTGGAGTTTTACTGTTTTAGTGATGTATAAAACTGCTAACGTCGCTCTCCATTTGGATTGAAGTAGTATTTTGTAAGCTGTGCAACTTATCAGCATCCTATTCTGTTATGGGCATATAATATCTGTTTATGCCTACTGCCTAGTTTGATCCTATGATGCATTTAAAGTCTGATTCCATCTTTTTTTTTTTTCAAGTTTGATTCCATCTCTATAATGTGGTTTTGTGTGGTGATGTATATGGAACTCTATACAGCCAGTATCCAGCACCAGAGTTAAATTTATTCCAGGCTGTTCTTCTACTGATGCCATAAGTAATTCTAATTCTACCTGATTCAGGGATAAGCAACTGGGCCAAAACACATAATAGCATCCCATTCCCAACAAGACAAGTAGAAGTGTAGTGAGTCTTTTTGGTCTTTCTCTATAGTTTGGTGTAATCCTTGAGCTGAAATGAGGATGATACTACAAAGCAGAAAAGAAGTTTAGGCATCCACATACAACTGATACAAAAGTAAGTACTATGATGACTTACTGAACGAAACAGTTCAACTTGTTAACCTGTTCTTGTTAGCTGTCCATTGATCTTCTTCCTTCTGCAAGCATACCAGATCAAGCTTGGTACTAGTACAACTATTCCCATTGATACTGATATGCTAACTATAAGTATCTCTTTCTTCCTTCCTTCTGTGCCTACACAAGTAAATCAAAAATAGACTGCATAAATAGAGGTCTAAAACTGATACTAACAATCAGAAGTAACTCATTTTCTTTCATTATCCATCTAATCCTTACTTAATTCGAATGAAGCCATCCTAATGTGGATATTTTTTGTCCAACTGAATCTAGATTTCTGGTGTTTATAAGATCGTTATACCATAGTAAGCATCTTGCATTTTTTCTAGACCGGGAGTGCTTTGTGTCAGGCAACTTAATGCCCAGGTAATTGACAAACCTTCTTTGAATCCACCCACTAGACCAATCTTTCCTGCTCCGTCTGTTGGAATTTTCTGGTATAAATCTGTTCAAGACTTCAAGTATGTTCAAACAGGAGAAATCCCATATGCACCACATAAGTTGAATTTGTCACATACATATGTATATCTCATCCTTGCTCATAACTAGACCATATTTCAAGGGTTTCCACTGAAGTGGATACCATTCCAGAATCCAGTTCTGAACTGCTCCACGCCATGCTTTCTTAGAACAAGCTGTGGATAACCAGTGGGATCCAAATGAAGTCTAAACTCACCCTGTGCTGGATCATCGTAGTTCTTCCAAGAGGAGATATATGCCTAAATAAATTTTGCTGTAAATTACCACCGTACCACCTTTCTCGAATATATTGCTAAACAGGAAACCCAACTAGAACCACTCTACAGGAACTACAGGCTCTCACTTTTTAACCGAATTGCATGGAGCAATAACCATGATGATGAGAGAAATGCCAAGATACTTGAAATATAGACGTGGAAGCCTCCCCAAAACACCAGGGGAACTTCCTGAATCTTTTTAGACTGTTACCTGCATATTTTGTTCATCCGTCTTAAAAGGTTCTCAGCATGTTTCGTATTTCATTCGTGAACAGTCTCGTGTTTTGTTATTGACAAATTTTACTCTGTATATGTACTAGGTCCAAGAGATAGTAGTACAATTCACAAACAATCTTCTTCGAAAAGTAGATAAACGATGAGATGTTGAGAACCTATTAAGATGGGATGGATATAACCTAAAGAATCTTGGGTTGTTAGAATCATTATCATTTCAAAGGATTGCTATAAGTCTATAACAACCAAACTCATAACTGGAAAGATGTTGCATTCCCAGATTCTGGGCATCAATATCATAACAACTGATATAACTTAAATATCACCAAAGCAGGAGCCCGAAATAGGACGATCTGGCTACATTAGTGCCACATATTACCAATAATAGTAGTTTGATGCAAGAGTTTCAAAAGTTTGAAGGGAAAGAGTGTCAGGAAGTTCTAAATCAGCGGCTGCTATAGAAATAGAAATATAAATAGATACACAGAAAGATAGATAATTGAGACTATCCCAAGTCTGTTGAAGTAAACCTGCAATAGATAGGTATCTTTCTGCAAGCACTTATGGATCCTCCATTCACATTTTTGGACCGCGTGAGATTAGTATGTCACCGTATGGTTTATTCTGCACAACCTTTATGCAGTCTTTTGTTGCCAGAACTGCAAATAGAATGCAGAAAGTTTGTTGTGGTAAGCAATACCAAAAAGGTATTATATGTAATTGATGTTTGGAGGTGAAAGTTTAGATTGGTATACACATACCACATGTTTGATAGAAAAGAAGTGCTGCTCCCTTTTTGTTCATTCCAGAAGCCAAGTCGAGAACAGACTCCACTTCGTCTGATCCTGGTGTCTCAAAATGAGTTTTTAGTTGCCTGCACCCATGAGGTTCTATGTGAATCAGATACCATTCAATCAATCAGGGATAGTACTCGAGGTAATAGAACTAGGGAATTACTTTCTTATGGCATCAGTAACAGGGTCGAGTGGCTGCAGATGATTGGCCTGAGGTTTTTGGGTCTGTGTTGGTCCAGTTTCTACCATAAGTTCTGCAAATTCAATGAAATGACCTTGAATAAACTTCCAGGAATTTCACCAAGTGACTCAGTTCATCTTGAAAGCTAGTCACTGGCTCACGTACCATCGTTGGGTGTATCAATTACTGAGACTCTTGCCATTTTCAAGTTAAACCCGGGATGCTCCCATGCAAGGTCCTCTGCGACCGGTTCAAGTCCATTTGGACTAATATTAGTGGCAGAGAATGGTCTTTTCCTATTGGACGTGATCCACATAAACACAGAACTTTGTAAGGTAAACCATTTGTCATTATAGACGTATAGTTCATTCTTCAATACCTCAGATCAAAGCTTCTCAAGTAAACTAATGATTGATAGGTATTAAATTTATGTTCAGTTGCCTACCTTGAATTTTGTGATGGGAAGCCATTTCCAGATCCTGAGCTGGGGACTGACCTCATGTCACCTACAGTAACGTGGATACAGGCACGGTTCAAAGAGTTTATGGGAGTTTGGGCATATCATTCATAAGCACTCAAACATACCAGAGCTTACTGGCGAGGCCTTTGGATTAGACGTGCCGACTCCGTTTGCCTCTTTTCCACTCCGGCCCTTGCTTCTAAGATTGTACCTAAGCTCCTCCATTAATATTTCAGGTGGCTCATTATTGTCATTGACCGTTGTTCTTTGTCTCTCAATGGACATTCTTGGGGACTGATGTCCTGCTTCCCTCTCATAATCTTCAAAAGGCTGTACCATTCACATATTAGTCAGGAAAATAAAGGCATGATTATATGGCAGAAAGTTTGAACAAGCAATAGTAAGTTACGTCTTGCATTGGCCCCATAAAATGCATTGCTTCTGGCAGAGATGACACTGATGTTTCTGGTGGCTTGGGAGCAGAAGATCGTCCTAAAGGAAATCAAACCAATTTGAGATTTACTCTTCTCATTGTGAACTACTGTGAAGTAAAGTTATATACAAAGACCAAACATAATATTACCAGAAGTAGAGTCGTGCGGAGGTTGGGTAATCTTTAACCAGTCTCGCAGAAGTTCTACTGGATAGTAAATTTCCGCACCACCTGTGAATAGTCTCTCTGAGAGTACAATGGAAGGCAGGTCGAAGAGAGTGTGTTTCTTCAATGTTGACATTGTATTATCGGGCTGATGAAAAATGAAGAAATGTATATCAGCATACTCCTGGTGAAAAATGAAGAAATGCAAGTCAGCTGAATATACGCTAGGTACCTTCTTCGGCTTTCTTTCTCTTTTCAAATCAAAAGGATCCCTGAGCCATGTTTGATAAATGTCTCCAGGAATGACAGTTTGGCTGTTATCCATTACAAGAGCTGCTCGCCTTGTTGGTCTCCGAGCAATCCGTCTCTTGATCTGAATCTTGTGAGATATGCATGAAATTAAAGTGAATAAAATCTTTCTCATCAAACATTATTCAGTATGATAGTTGTACCACACTACCTTCTCAGCATCTTTGCTTTCATTAGACCGCTGAAGAACTTTCTCTTCAGGATATTGTTCTTGGATATCATCAGCTGCAGGAATTTATGCATTAGAAGGACCATTGAAAATACTTCTACATGCAGCAAACCAATATGGAAAAAACAAATTATCCTCAGCATCAGAATCGCATATAGCAGCAATCGGAACAAGTTAATCAATTCCAAGAAGTTCTTTGGGTCAGCAAGAGTAATCAACTGATGACAGAGAAGCTAGTAGTATACAGTATACGACTACTGGTAGTTTTTACTGAGATCAGTATGTTAAGATGTAACCAGAAAAATTTGCTCATACACTTGTGAGGCTCCTCTGGCTGAGGAGGAGTTGATTTCAGAGTAGTGGGGTTTTCATGTTCCAATGGACTGAAATCCTCATAGCCTTCAATATCAAATCTGTCACAGTATTCCAGACGAACAGAAGTCAGTGGTAGTATAAGAAAGCTGAAATAGTCTAATCTCCCGCAATCAAATCGCCAAACTTGAGAGAATGGAAGGTTTCTGAGATTAGAGTTCAGACATAAAAATTTCTAACAGATATACCAGAGCAAACTATAATTTCTGGATTCACCTCTCAAAACGATCATATACATTTGTACTCGCAAGGTGGGGGTCATAAGTATCCAATAGTGTAATGTCAGCAGCATCGACTGACATAAGAGAGAGAGGGTGATTAGCTGATATGTACAAAAAATTAAAAAATGGATATAAATGACTGAACCAAGTCTCATCCATACACAGCCAGCAAAAATACAAATATAGAGATAGAGAGGCACACACCTTGATGGTGGTCATGGTTGAGAGCATCCACAACATTGGGGTCATCCATACTATCCAGTCTCTGCATACCAGAAAATTGAGAATAGGAGAGCGTGACCTTGATGAATGCAACAGATCATATATATTCGTTCACCCTCTCAGCATTTTATATCTAGTAAACACTGACACGTGCTTCAAATAAATCACTGTGTGATTAGGATCTAGCTAGTAGTTCTATATATCCAGATAGTGGATTAACAGTTACACGAAGAATATCATTAGTTCCACCACCATTAAATTAAAGTAATTTGTAGATCAGATACCATCGCAATGTAGGATGTCTGCTGAAAGCCCATTACAGAATGAGGAGGTGACTGTTCCATCTCTTCCAGGTCCTCAACACGATTCTTTGGCAATGTTACAGCCTCATATCTTCAAGAACATGATAGTTAAAACAAAATACGTCATTGATTCCAGAGTAACATGTTGTATGTGAGATATAACAAATGCAGCTCAATTGATGCACTACTGATATATAAGAATCCTAATTAAGTGCTGCTTCAATAATTAGTCACATATGATCATCATACATAACCATTAGCTAAATGAGGAAATACTGAGTGCCCAACTGTATCCCAAATTCTCATATTTATGCTTTACATGCAATGCTATTAATCACATGCATATAGGACAATCATCTATACTAACTTGGCCTGGGCCTTGTTCTTGGGAAGTCTAGTTGGATCTGATGGAGCTGCTTTCACCTTCCAAGCTTCATTTAGTTCCACCTGAACAAAATAGAAACAGATAATTATGCATCCAAATATCATCGACTGTTGATTACCATATCATCTCAACATAGATATAAACAGCTCCAGGCCTTACAAGTAAGCGGTTGACATCATCTGTGGAAAGGGAAAGAAAGAATAATCAGATATGGACCAGTGAGTTCTTCTAAGAATTTGAACATGAACTGGAAATGGAAAACATACCAAAGAGGAGTTTTACTTTTCTCTCATAAATTATCACAACACCACCTAACAGATAGTAAAGCTAAATTCAGTAAAAGAGTTCAAGTGCTAGAAGTGGAGATATGAACCAAATAAATGAATGATTACCCATGAGGATTCCTGAAAGTCTAAGAGCCATAGGTACAGTAGGATTCAAAATCTCTTCACTGCAACAACAGAAATGAGAGCTAAAATAATATAGATCGCAATGGGGAGCAGGTAGTGGTGTAGAAGTATAGGGTTGAATTAGAAAAATTGACTTTACCATATTTTGATGAGGTTTAACTTGTCTAATTTCTTCCTGTTCATTTTCGCATGCCAAGTTGCAGCCCTCCTTCAAGCACATAGACACAAAGAAAAAAAAACAAAACAAAACAAAGATTCAGCACAGAATACACACAAACACCATCATGAGAAACAATCGATTCAGCCAAAAAGTGTCTAGAATGATAAATACAGATAAAATGAGTAGGAAGAATCAGAAAGAGCAAAACTCAACGTGATGATCAGTTCAAGCAGAAATAGGTCACAAAACCACATTTCCAAATCAACTTAGCAAATATCGACTGAAACAACAGGAGCAGTAAGCAGAGCTCAATAACCAGTTCAAATAAAGCATTCAGATGTCAGAGCTCAATTCTCCCCATTCACTCTATAGCCCCTCAGATACATAGACGCACAAACAAAGAGTTGGCACAATAGAAGCACAAAAAACATCATGAGAAACAATGTTCAAGTTCAACCAAAAAGCATCTAATATAACAAATACAGATTTTTTTTTGAAAAAAAAAAAGAAAAAAAAAAAGAGCAAACAGGAAGAGCAAAACTCAATGTGACGACCAGTTCAAGCACAAACAGATCACGAAACAAAATTTACAAATCAACTCAGCAAAATCGTTCTGAAACTACTCGTTCGTACGGGTACAATGGAGAAAAGTAAACATAAGCAGAAGCTCAATAAACAATTCAAACAAAGCAAACCGAGCTCAATTCCTTCGATTCACTCTACAAACTCTCAAACACGAATAACAATCACAATACTACGAAATGTAACTTGTTTTTTTTCCCGGAGAAGAGGGCTGAAATGATCGGAGAAATGTTACTAAGTTAACAGAAGCTCAACAACCAGTTGAAATGAAGAAAGCAGAGCTCAATTCCTCCGATTCAGTCTACAAACTCTCAAACACAAATCACAATCAAAACACTACGAAATGAAACTCGATTTTCTGGGAGAAGGAACCTGGATAATCGGAGAAATGTAACAAAGGAAGCAGAATCAAAATAACCAGCTCAAATAAAGCAAACAGAGCTCAATCCGATTCAGAACACAAACTCTCAAACACGAATCACAATCACAATACTTCAAAGTTAACTCGTTTCTTCCGTAGATGAGACCTCGAATGATCAGAAAAACGTAACTAAGGTCTAAGTAAGCGGAAGTTCAATAGCCAGCTCAAAAAAGCAAACAGAGCTCAAATAATCCGATTCAGTCAACAAACTCTGAAACACGAATCAAAATCACAATACTACAAAATGTAGCTCGTATTCCCCGGAGAAAGGAGCTGGAATGATCGGAAACACAAACGGAGACGCTCACCATATCTGACCGAGAGGTTGTTTGCGAGCTAAGAGCTGATGAGAGTAGAACATTTTCCCCAATCAGAAAAATGCAGAGAGAGAGATGAGAAAGTCTGCGAATGAAATGTTACGGAATCATCAGGTTTCGTGAATTTGTATTTGCAACGGAAACACAGAAGTGAGAGAAACTTCTGTAAAAAGTGTATGTTGCAGATGAGAGAGAAAGACAGTGTGTAAAAAGTGTGAGCTGGAATGTAACAGTGATATATGTAACAAACTGGTGCGCGCGGGAAGTAAATATCCTGTATGGTGCGGGGAATATTGATGAATGTTCTTGCTCTTGCTTGACCCCAAAATCATATACAAATCATTATTTTAAGAGTTTTATGAAATATCAAGAATTAATGACTTGGATAAAACTTGGAAACCGATATGTATCACTGTTTCATATAGTACATCAGTGATTGTTTTAGTATATCGATGTTCCATATAGTATATTAGTACTTCATCTTTTTTTTTAACTTTGATTTCTTCTAAGTCTAACTCTATGAAAAAAGACGAATAAACATTATTTCAAGTACTTCGAGATTTCTATATATCAATGTTTTACCTAAGTGTTGAGTGATCCATCATGACGTGTGGGCCTCTCAAAATGAACTACTTCATAATAACACTTCTCCTTGGCTCGAGCATCACAAGGGCCGACTCGACAAGCTCAGATGATTATGTTCACTAATCCCTCTGGCCCAAGTCATTTGCACACAAGTCTGACCACTTAGAGACTAAATACATGTCCATGGGCCCTAGCCCAAACACGAGAGAAGATCTGGAGCGTCTGATGTAAACACAATCCTACGGTGATCAAATTCCATCCCAAATACCTATAAATACTCATTAGGGAGCATTCCAAGGTAACTAATCCTCAGTACTCTCCACTATTCGTTACTTTCTCTATCTAGGAACGGTCCCACCTTGAGCTAGGTATTCCACGTTAAGTCACTCCCAGTTTGTCCACATGCAAACTGGTTAAAGAGACTAACCCCCCTTACAAGCTTGTGCAGGATCTAGGTACAAGGAACGCGCCAACGCTGATCACATCGGATAATTTACCAAGGCTTGTACTATTACACGAACTGGACTTACCTTTGCTCTAGGCCGGATTACCTTGACTCATACGTGATATTGTACTAAGATGACCTAACGAGTTTCATACATCATCAAAAATGATGTTTAGAGAATTGAGTGGGGCGAAATGTCAAAATTTTCATTACGAAAACATGTTGATTAGAAAACGTAATTATAGAACGGCCTCCCTTTGTGCCATATCTATCCTAACTATATAGGTCTCACGAGGTCTCTTCAGGAGAGAAATGTTATTTGAAGATAATCATTGATTAGAAAACGTATTATTTTGAATTGCGCTCTATGTGATCCAGGTTGAAAATGAAACGTTTTAACAGCCGGATTGGATTTTGATTGCCATTAATTTTGTTGTGTTGGTGTAATACATCGCAAGAAATCCTAGCAGGTGCATACATTTACAACTTATTGGAGAGTGCTTAGTGTTCGACAAACTTCAACGGAGTTGAACTTAAGTTGAAAAGAAAAAAAAAAAAGGCGGAAATACTCAAAATATGACTTGAGACCAAAATAAGGCCCATGAGTTAGTTTTCACTTTTCAGTTGCATGTGATAGCCGAAAACTGATCAAACCAGTGGTCAGGCTCCCAATATATAGTTTCAGATACCATGAAATTTTTGGGAGAATTGTGATACACTTTATCCGTCCATCCTACATATTTGATTTTTTTTTTCCTCCAAACTATCATTTAACACAACCCACCCTTCGTCTACAAGAAACCTCAATACATCTTCTCAATTAATCACTACTCACATCAATTCCCCCAATCTTTAACTCAAGAAATGTCCGATACTCTGTTTCTCGAGATACTCAACTATTGGAAATTCCAGGATACGAAAAGGATCGACAATTACAATAAAATTAGAGAAAAGTGCAACACTTTTGAAACTATGAGGAACAGAAAGAAAGGCGCGAAGACGATTCGGAGTGAAAAGAAGTATAGAAGAAGCCTGATGAATCAGATCAAACAACGCATACGAATTCATTAAAGAGCGAATTAGATGGAAGCAAGAGATGGGAGAAAGTCCAGATCTTCCCCAATTTATGGGATACTTTCACTGTGCAAGATTGT
>JAYMSL010003475.1:0-12390 GCA_036897195.1 Plantago coronopus | reverse complement strand
GTTAACGCTAAGAGAACCTATGAGTGGCAAGTTGTTTGAATGCCTGCTTCAGACACTAACACAACTCTGTATCCTTTTACAGGATCTAAGCAACAGAATTTTCCTTAATGCAATTAAAGGTACTAAATCTTGTTTTTCCCCAAGCTACAAGGATCAAGTCTAATGGATGGTTTCCATGACTAAAACTTGCTTACCTTTGCAGAATTCTCTCCCCTGAAAATTCGACTCGGAGGAACTCTGCAGGATAAAGTCTGGTACCAAACACCAGAAGATACCGCGCCATGTACTGAATTCGTCCACAATACATCTGAGATGTTTAGTTTTACCGGAGGTTGCTTGCCAATGTCGCGGTGGGACGAGTTAAATACTTTCTTCAAATCAGCAGGGTAATTTTTTCTTCAAGCTTCAATATCATGAATTATCACAACTTCTGAAGTACATCTGTTTTGTATACAAATTTTAATGATACTGTTTGTGTTGGATAACAGGGCAGAGATTATATTTGGCCTGAATGCATTAAGTGGGAGAACAATCAATTCTAAGGGCACTGCTACTGGAGCTTGGAATTCTACAAATGCAGAATATTTCATCAGATACACTGCTAACAGAAACTACACTATTCATGGCTGGGAGCTTGGTAAGAATTTTCACTAACTAACTTTCAACCATTTGGGGGTTCCTGGATCTTCTTTACGATTCACAAGATCGAACTCGGGACCGTACTTAAGTAACTCGAGCCACTTGCAGAATGACCAAATATCTCTGATAACACCTTCTAATATAGTATGTATTTGGCTCAATTATTAGAAGAAATGAGAATATTAGGAACTTGTCATTGTTGACATTGGCTTGGCTTTCTCTAAATGGATTAAAAATTAAAATAGACTTATTCAAAGATTAGTATATCTTTTATTAAAAAACAAAAAAATTATGTATTGAATTTTGAATGTTCACCTAAACTTAAATTCTTGATGTCAGGAAATGAACTGAGTGGGACTGGAGTTGGAACAAGAGTAGCAGCAGAGCAATATGCAGCTGACACTATCAATCTTAACAACATTGTGCAAAGGATCTATACCCAGTCCGAAACCAGGCCACTGGTCCTCGGACCAGGGGGGTTCTTCACAGTAGATTGGTTCACGAAATATGTAAATCTAGCATCTAACTCACTTCAAGTGGCTACACAACACATTTACAACCTCGGTCCAGGTAAAATCACATACAATCAAGAATGAACTTTGAAGTTCACAACTATCAAGCACCTATAGCCTATTTTGCACTTTTGCTAAAAATCTAAAGTACACATGTTTGTGATGAACAGGTGTTGCTAATGACCTGATTGACAAGATACTTGATCCGACTTATCTTGATAAGGGAGCTCAGACCTTCAGGGACCTGCAAAACATTCTCAAGAGCTCGGGAACTTCAACTGTTGCATGGGTTGGGGAATCTGGAGGGGCTTACAACAGTGGACATAATCTTGTCACGAATGCGTTTGTTTTCAGCTTCTGGTAAATTTGTTTCTAACAGATTTTTACTCATCATTTTCACCACATGTCAAATAGCTAAATTCATGTTTATTGACCTACAGGTACCTGGATCAGCTTGGAATGTCCTCTTCTTATGATACTAAAACATACTGCAGACAGTCACTGATTGGTGGAAACTATGGTCTACTCAATACTAGCAATTTCATTCCAAATCCTGATTACTACAGGTAATATCTTCAATCTGATAAAGTTTAATTTCCGTATTAGCTATTAATACTCATTGGAGTAGTAAGCAGGAACTCTTATCTATCTACCATTCTCTTTTTCCTTCTTTCTTGCCCAAATACATCATTTATACATTGTCACTGCTACGATCAATAACTTATGCATCAACCAAATCTATTAAGATCAAGATCAGTCACTACTCACTAGGGTTTCTGCTAAGATATCACATTTGATGTTAACACATGAGTATCATGTTGCAGTGCCCTTCTCTGGCATCGTCTAATGGGAAGAAATGTTTTATCAACAAGCTTTGCTGGGACAACAAATAAGTTACGTGCATATGCTCACTGTTCCAAGAACTCTGTAAGTAGATTGACTATTCATCAACTTTGGTTTTCTAATGCATCATGTCCATCTTTACGAGTCCTAGTTAGTGAACATATTATCTTTTAAATGTTTTGCAGCCTGGAATCACAGTGCTTTTGATCAACCTTGATAACACTACATCAGTTCAAGTTAATCTGTTGGTCCCAAATGCCATACCAAGCACGACATTAGAAGTTGTACCAATAAGTCAACAATCCCGGAAGATAAAATACTCAGGTGGATACCAAAGCAAAGCAGTAACTGATATGGTTAGAGATGAATACCATTTAACAGCAAAAGATGGTGACTTACATAGCCAGACAATGCTTCTGAATGGGGAAGCGTTAACTGTAAATTCTACAGGTAGCATACCGCCATTAGAGCCCAGAAAAGTTGATCAGTCAGAGCCAATAACAGTTGCTCCTTTCTCCATTGTATTTGCCCAGATAGCCACCATTCAGGTTCCTGCTTGTACGTAAAATAAAGCCAATATTCTGTTAAAAATTGTACAGACCCATTCTTCAGTAAATAATGATATCTTCTGTATTTAGATAAGTGGAGTCCTGACTCAATTTTCATATAGAAATTCCATGAGTTAGTATTGCACTTAATTCGCATGAAACGTGTCAGTATATAAAAATAAGAGATGACATAAGGCGCCAACTCCTATAACTAGACTAATTTTCATATCTCTGTAATAAAGAAAACTAAGAACCTGATCTGCTAAGTCAATATCTAACAACTTTTGCACCTCTTTTATAGCCTGCGGCCAGTTTCATACGAATGCTAAAAGAATTTAGTCCAGTGTTTGGAACTTGACTGTAAAACCTAAAAAATCATCTTGGGCAAGGACACACTGTGAACTTGTGCCCAAACATCTCAACGTGCAGCAACTTGATGCTCTTGCATTGCTAGAGGAATCGCTGGCCTCCACGTAGTGCCCTCAGGGTTGTCCATGAGAGCAATGCCTACAGCTGCTAAATCTTTTCGAATTGCATCAGATTTCGTAAATTCTTTATTTTTTCTCGCATCATTTCTTTCTTCTATCTTCTGCAGAATATGATCTTCTGTCAACTTAGCACGCCTCAATGAATAATCTCGCAGTTGTTGCAGCGCCTGAAACAAATATAAGCTAGCTATATTATTTAGATTCACAAATAATAAAAGAGTAATAGAAATTTGTCATTTATAAAATATAAACCATAAGTGTCACTATGGACAAAGAAATGACAAATTAGAAGCCCAAAAACAAAATAACCATTTATTCCAGTCTAGTTTGGCCAGGCAAACGAATAACAGGAAATTCCCAAGAAATAAATCAATATCATGAACAACTTACGTATTGTCACTGGAAGAGTAACATTTAGACTTGGATGCAGATAGAGAACAGTCAGGAGAATGTTCCTTGACAATCTCAGTGCTTATAATAACAATAACTAAGGCTATGATTGCAAATACTCATTGAAAGTGATTATCTGCTTTTATACATCTATATACAATTTTTTGGTGTATGTGTTTACTTTTCTAAAATTGAGCCAACAAACTGATGTAACCTAATAGCAGAGGAGATGCTTTTGATGACTAAAACACCAACCAAAAATGGGAAAGTCATAATATTCTTACAACATAGGATATGTCTAACCATAAACAGTACACAAAACTTTGTGATAATAAAATGTTAAGCAATTTATTTTTACTTGTGAGTACTGAGTTGTATGATTATATGTATCAAACATTAAAATATTGCTTGAACTTTGATAACTGGTGTATATTACCCAAAAATAAACTCCTCTTTTTGCTTCAAATTAGATTTTACGAGATTTGATCAAAAGCAAGTCAAAACTGATTTAGATCATTATTTGCAAACAAAACCTAAACCAAGAGAAACATAAACAATCTCACAGGCATGCTCACGCTTAGAATTGATACGCGGTGCCATTAAAATAATAGTGAAGTCTGTCTGTATGTTGTGAGAGAGAGAGCCCCACTGTCACTGTACCTCAGAGAAACTATTTGGCAAGAGCCCCAAAATAGTCAGTATACTTCTTATTGCATTTCCTAAAGCTGCAACTGACTCTAATCTTGACTTCTCCTTCTTCCCCTGTACAATATGCACACAAGTCATAAAAATTTATAAAGAATATTCCTCTGGTTTTGCAACCCAATGTGAAATATAAAGTGAAATGGCACTCATTTGAATGAATGGATGGATAGAGGACAAATGTTTTACAGAGTACAGAAGCTCTTCACCACCTCTCAGTTATATAAACTCTCACTCATCTTACAAAAAGTGTTAGATTAATTTAATCTGCCGACTGAAAGGTCCCAGTCATTTAAAATTCTTTTTCGCCATATCAAATAATTATCTCACCTTTTACGCGGGAGAATCGGAAGTTTTTCAGTTCCATACCTAATACCCCATAATAAAAGTTTATATTAAGGGCAGAGAGTGTAAGGCATGATCTTTAGACCGGCTCGGTAATCAATGACTGTCCGGATATAATGGCCATAAAAACCAGCACATCACTTGTGCAGACGTAAGAAACTTTTCTCCAGAGCAAACACATTTGACTCTGGAATTTTTATGAATGGACTCCCATAAATAAAGGTGCACCTTGTTGGTGTGAGCATTTCATCACTCCTTTTAAGTCTTAAACTCTGGGTCGTTACAAATAGACTCTTAAAAACTAAAAAAGGTAGAATCTTGTTAGTGTCCACGTGTATATGTAAAACACGGCAGAGGGACTCGCATTTTACACAATAAGTCAGACTTGTGAGACATTGATCTAAGTTTTTGCAATTGACTGCCCTGAGACCATTTAGCTAACTAATCCATCAAATAAAGGTGGAAAATCTCTTGTCATCTATGTAGCTTTGGTGAGCAAGTGATGTTGCATTCATGATTAAACTGATTAGTCTCAATTGAAACCATACCTTCGGCGTGTGTAGAAGATTATTGATGGTTCCCAATGGATCAGAAATCACACCTAAAACAACATTTGTGTGAAGATCATCTGACATTGACGTCAAACAATCATCGAGAAACTTGTTCACAAATTCCTTAGTTTTAGGTGGAACCAAGTCCGTCTGACTGACGACATCCACATCATGCTGGGTCAGGACACTCTCACAGTCATGTAAAGTCTGCAGTCAAATAAAGTCTAAACCAAGCTAAAAAGAATGACAAGATGATAAGATAATAACCTCTTGATTTCCCTATGTATGAAAACTTTACAGTAAGCCACAGACATGTCATATATAATATACTATTAGATAAGAAAACTATAAGACTAGTATGATCCACAATGATTTGCAAACTTTTTACATAGAGCATAATAAGAGCTTATAATCGAGGCAAATGGATTACATATGCAGAGCACCAAAAAACAAGAAAAACAGTACCGGGCCTACTATATGCATGAGTGTGATAATGTAGATCGATTTAAGAAAGAAATTCTAAGAACAACAAGAGCAGTTGGGGAAAATTATAAATCCAATATGAATTATTAATCATTGATAGTGAAAATGAAGAGCTTAGGTTGCAGTCTTTTAAGACTAACAAATCTACACTGGCAAAAGATGATCATATGAAATCTTTAAGGCAACCTAGAATCCTACGGTGTTGATGATTTTGGAAAAGCTTAAATATCATGATAATATTAACACATCTTTGTGACTTTTATCATCATAACAATACCTGATAGATATAGAAGATACGTTCTGATGCATATTCAAGCTGTAGATCTGAGAAATTGATAGGGGAGCTATAATGAGTTGCCATCAGGAAGAACCTTAAAGCAAATGGATGGTAGAGTTCTATAACCTTGGAATGAGATAAAAAGAATAATTAGATCTTTGAACAAAATATACAGAGTTACAAATGAAGTGTAAGCATATGCGAAAAGAAAAATAAGAATAATAGGGTGGAAGCTTTTAATCATCTAGCATGTCCTCGTACCTGCCGAATTGTGAAAAAGTTTCCAAGTGACTTGGACATCTTTTCATTGTCAATGGTCACAAATCCATTGTGTACCCAATAACTTATGTTGCTCTGACGGCATGCAGCACAACTTTGAGCCATCTCGTTTTCATGATGTGGAAAAATAAGATCCATCCCTCCACCATGTATGTCGAAAGAATAACCTAAATAAGCAGCACTCATCGCACTGCACTCAATATGCCATCCAGGTCTTCCAGGACCCCATGGACTCTCCCAGGAAGGCTCACCCTCTTTTGCTGACTGCAAAAGATCCAAATATTGAGACATTGAGGCAGGGAGAAAAAATAAAACCAGGTTGCAATCATTATCTACTAGTACTTGTCAATTATGACATAATGGCAAGTAATATAATGGTTATGATTGAAAAAAAAGGGAGTATGTTTCTATATCATAATACTACAAAGAAAAAGAACAGAGAAAATTACTCTGAACAATAACATACATACAAAAAGTGATGTTTAAAAAATTCCCCACATTAAGAATCCACCAATTGTAAGCAAGCCCTGTGTAGAAGGAATTACCTTCCATAGGGCAAAGTCAGCTGGATTATTCTTCCTTGAGTCCACTGCAACCCTTTCACCTGCCCTATTATCTTCCAGTTTACGTCCAGATAATCTGCCATACTCGGGGGATTTTTCCACAGAGAAGTAAACATCATTGTTGATTATGTACGCACACCCATTCTCGATTATCTGATGTAAGAGGAGACAAATACAGTTATTTAAGACTATATATCAGTATTATCACTTATCAATGTCAAAATAATTTTTTGCAAAAGGGAAAAAATCAAGAAACGCCAAGTACTAGGTGCTTAGCTGCTATAGCACAAAGTGGTATACTAACCTCCATGTCTTATAAAAGGATAAATAGTTCTGAAATGCTAAATGCGAACATGGTGCTAAGTTCTAGAGGATCTTTTAAAAACCATAAAGAAATAAAAATAAATAAACGCAAACAGATTTAATCAATGGCATACCTGTTTTATCATATCAATAATTTGAGACATATGATCTGAGACACGAGGCTCTACAGACGGAGGAAGGCAGTTTAGATGTGCCATGTCATGATGAAATTCTTCGCAATATCGTCTGCTTAAGTGCAGTGGGTCTTCACCCATTTTCTTGGCTCTGGCAATAATCTACAGAATATGAAAAAGCAGACTCAACATCCTATTATCAGACATATGTATGTATATATACAATACAAGTTAAATGTTGACCCCTTCAAAAAAGGCTCTTATCTTTGCCCAAATATTGGTTTCAGACTTTCAGTAATGCACAAACTAATCAAAATCCATGAGTGCAGTACAACAAAAATGCAAAATACCTTACTGAGAGTCTGCGACCATTGCACCAGTTAAATAAACGTAGAAAATGTAAAAGCACTTTCACAATTCCTGCTCCAGAAGTTAATGGTATGTCATATAATTGGTTTTACAGTATAATAAGCTTTCCGATGTGCTAAGAATCTAAACTGACATCCACTGAAGCCTGATTCTCAATTATAGCTGTTGTGCATCTAATTGCTTAAGCTTTTCTTATAAGGCTATTTCTCATGTACAACTTTGTGCATCTTATTGCTAGTTTTACAGTTCTGAAGCTTTCCAATGTATGAAAATACAACTATAGAACCTCAACACCTAATCATCTAGCACGAAAGACAAGTGATAAATACGTAAAGGGTAAATTTACATCTTCAGCAACTCCGACAAAACCATTAAAGTGAAGTTATCATGCACATGCACTCCTAACCACCAAGAAAAGTTTTCAGCTAGCAGAATTACACCATTACTCACCTTGTCATCAACATCAGTGAAGTTACGAACGTAATTAACATCATATCCCAAGTGCTTCAGGTATCTGCTAATTCCAAAATATAATTAAATAAAAAAATAAAAAGAATATAGAATAAAAAAAACATTGAGCGCTCGATATTTAGACATAATGCTTTACACACAGTCCAAACTCCAAAGGCGTCAGGCTCCGTTCAGTTCAACTTAAATTCAGTTCTGCTAAGTTTGGTCGAGTTGGCAAATTGAAATCTATACTTCAAATAAGTTCAGTTCAGTTCACAGATTTGCAGTTGAACGGAGCCTAAGTCAAGATAAAGCAAAACTGTTACTCACAAAATGCTAACATTCCTCTAATTCCTAATATTGTATACGAATACGGATAGAACAAAGCTAAAAGGAGCCTTATTTGCCGTTCACATCTCATAAGCTCTTATCAATCACCTAAAAGCACAACCCAGTATGCTTTCCTAAACATAAAATTTTCAACTTTCTCCAAAATCCATTAAGCAATGAACTTATCCAAATCGAAACTCCAAACAATTAAGAAAATCAACATTATTTCATACACCTATGGTGCAAAATAAACCACATGATCGCGATTCAACTACCACAAAGCAACACACTGATAGATAAACTAGCTGAAAAAAGAAGCACTCAGCTAACGGAATCAACATTATTCAGTACACCTATAATCCAAATCAAACACACAAAACGTAATTCAAATTCAACAAAATTGTGGAAGATAGACAGTGAAACAGACCTATAGAGAACGTCGAAGGCAACGTATACACGAGCATGCCCAATGTGGCTGAGATCATAGACGGTGACGCCACAGACATACATTCCGACTTTACCTTCAACTTTGGGCACAAACAGCTCTTTTCTCCTGCTCAAAGTATTATAAAGCCATAGCTCATCCTTGGAAACTTTGATGGAACTATCATCCTTGCTTTTGCCGGTGGCGGAATCGCTCGTGTGGTGTTTAACAGCACGAGTGGTGGATTTTTTGCTGGTAGAGGACATAGCTCGAAAGTAGATATTGGATTTGGAGTAGGCGAATTTTGTGAAGAATTTGGTGTTGATGGAAGATAGGTGTAGGGGAACTGGAGGTTTATAGAATCTGAGTAGACTCGCCATTGGAGGGACGAGGTTTTAAGGACTCTGTTTATCTTCGACCACCGGCTTCTAAACATATTCGGACATCGGAGTACTATTTTCAGTTTTGGTACCATTATTATCTCTCTATTCAATTTTGGTACCATAATTATCTCTCTATTCAATTTTTGTACCATCTTTCTTTTTAGTCTCAGTTTTGGTACTATACATCAATTTTATCATTTTCTAAATACTAGTATGTTTTTACAACTAATAATTTATGAACTTAATTGAACTAGATTGATCTGAATTGAACTGAATTTAACCGAAGTGAAGTACAAATTTGAACTGAACTGAAATGAATGGAATTAAACTTAAGTTGAAAAAACCAAAGCCTGAAGTATACATAAGTTTGAGGTGAAAATAGCAAAATTTAACCATATATATGTAAAAAAGTTGAAGTTTATACTATCAAATTGTAGTATAGAATATCTGGAAAAAAATTATAGTATAGAACTAGTATTCCTATGTCTTAATTTCCACAAATGAACATGAATGATAAAAGAGAGATAAATCCAAAATTAAGCAATTGTCGAATACAAATCGTTATGTAATGCATCTTGAATATGTAATTATGTATTGTTAGATTTAAGGAGGGGAACAAATTGTAGAATAATTCAACATCCGTTCGAATATTGTAAAACTCAGTTTGTTAGATAAATGAGCTTAACGTTAAAAAAAAAGGACATAAAATTAGATTGGAACTTGAACTTTAACAAGTGTATCACTTATCGGAAAACTACAACTTCCACCATGTAAGTACACACTAGATAAACATAGATTGATACAAATAGACCACGTCAGTCAAGTTGAAGCGTAATAAATCAATTGGTGGGAGTACATAGATTACACTTCCCCTATTATTTGAAGCCAAATTATTAAGGAAGTGTTCTGAATCAACGCTCAAAAGCTCGTAATTATAAACACTGCAAGATATATATTATAGAAGAATAGAGCAAGAAGTTGTAGGAATTTTAGTAAATCCGAAGTGATTTTCTATTTCTTTGTGGCTTAACCAATGGGCGCCCACACACTATAAACGTGATGTTTATTGATTGTGTACAATCTACCGTGATGGTAGAAAAACACTTAAATTGTCTACTAAAATCTCCTTTGTGATGAAAGAGAAAGTAAGACTCTAAGTGTAATGGTTGAGTACTTAGAATAGCAAATTCTGATTTGGTGATGGGAGTAATCCCACTTTACTAAAATTGAGAATCGATGAATACAGCAAGGCTTAGAAAGCCATACGCTAGGAAACGCAAGGGAAAAGCCGAGAATACGGGCGTATTCTCGAGCGCACTGTGGTGTGCCTTGGAGGAAGGCGGACGAGCGCCTACCTAGGTATACCAACCAACCGGACGACCGCCTAGTAGGAGTAGGCGGCCCGCCTACTCCTGCAGTGAGTTACGATTCCTGGAGAATCGGAGTAGACGGTAGCATACTTGAGTATGCGACCGTCCGGTCCAAAGCGGACAAGGGTATACTTGGGTATACTACCGTCTAGTCAATCAGTGTCAAGGATTCGAATTTTGGACTAAATTCGAAACAACGCGTTCGTTCGTTGAAGTGACTTTTATTTGAATGAATGGTTGTGTTCCTAACCATTGTGACCCTTGTTCCTTGCAACCCTTGCTACCTATAAAAGGACCTTCATCCTTTTGGAAAAAAATTAATCATTCTTCTCTTCTACTCTCTTCTTCCATATTGTACTAGACTAGTTTCGAGCATAGTACGGGAGTGCTACCTACTATACTCACCTGCAGTCTTATCTTGGAGATATATTTGCTGGACTGTGAGCACCAATACAGGGCAAATATTATCTCAGTGAAATCGGGTCAACCCGTGATTCTGCATCATTACGTTTACTCTACTTTGCTTCTTCTTACCATCCACTTGTCGGATACTCTCCTGAAGTGCTAAAGTTCCAACAGATCGCGCCTCCAATAAGTCTAGTGATTGGTCCTAGGCTTACGCGTGGAGCTGGAGGAGGCGATAGGCTACGTCTAAGTTCCCGTCCGTGTCCTGAACTGTCCTCCAATGGAGACTGCGTTGAACTAGCCATTTCGGAGACTAACAGCATAGCAAGGATACAGAACTGCAACTTTGGCTTGATCATTCTATTTGAATGCAACAAGTATACAAGAAGAAGAATAATACTTGAAACATATGAAATATTATTGAGAATTGGGATAGATATATGAGCAGAACACATGAAGAAGAGTTCATGTGAAATTCAAATGTTAGCTTTGACAAATATAACTCCTATACCTTAGAAATTTGTGTACACATTTCATAATGTGTTTATAATTTGTTTACAGTTTTACACCTCTATTGAGAATTTTGGTTCGAAATTTATTTAGTCAATGATGATAATTTGTTTTGGTACCCGTCATAAATTTTTGCGTTTGCCCCTGCAAGTGAATCGGAGACCTTCTAAGTCTTAGGGTAGAAATTTTGGAATAAGATAATGCAAGCTAGCTAAAGTCAAAATCAGTTGTTAAACTATGCAATTGCATCCGCAGTTCCGCACACTTGAAAATGCACCCACATTTTTGACAAATTGCATTTCTGAGCGTATTTAACAATATTGAGAATTCTCGGACTCGAAAGTACCTTGCGAAACATGTATGATAGTATGATACATTTTAGATGATTACTCATCTTATCAGCTACTCCCTCCGTCCCACAAAACTTTACCCACTTTCCATTTTTGGATGTCCCACAAAACTTTACCCATTACTAAATAAGGAAACTATCTCACACACTAAACATTATTTTAACATCAATACATTTCTTTATCACCACACATTCTCAAAAAGTAACCTACCCCACTTACTTTTTCATTTTTACTTCATTACTTTAACTCATTTTCTTAAACTGCGCGCTAACCCTAACGGGTAATGTTTTGTGGGACGGAGGGAGTATAACTTATATGAACCTCCAAAACAGACTTTACCTAAACTAACACCCGAGACCCAGACTAGAACCTTACAACACCAAAGCCACGACCCACCCAAAACTAAACCAACACGGGGTTTGCTTACTAGTTGCATTCGTCCCGTCATTTATCGAAAACTCAGTGAAAGTTCATCTAGAATGTTAACAGAAGAGGCTTTGCAATTAGATGGAGAAATCAAGAGGATTGACATTAAAATGGTCAGACGAGAGGCCTCTGAGTCATCAGACTGAATGTTCATAGCACAATGAATGAACAAGATGTGTTACATATACGAAGAGCCACTGACATTAAAATCTGTGTATATTCAATGCTTCAATCTACTATATAACTCACTGGCCATGTGTTATCCTTCTTCATCTACAAAATGGAGTTTAAGTATACATAACTTGGTAAAAGAAGA
>JAYMSL010003474.1:0-12391 GCA_036897195.1 Plantago coronopus | reverse complement strand
CCTGGGATAATCGTTTAAGAATTGCCTCAGAGTCAGCAGGTGCCTTGGCTTACCTTCATTCCGCAGCCGCTTTTCCTGTAATTCATAGAGATGTAAAGGGGGAAAATTTGGATTAAAGACCCTCTGGGCCTAGAAAGTTGGTTTATAGACCCAGTCAACGCCATTTATTCGTTTAAAGACCCTCCAAGCATTCCGGCCGTCTTCTACCAGTTTTCTACTTTGATCTTATGCCCGAAACCTTTCTGTCCCTTATATTTTTATGATTTCTTTCAAACTGCTGCAGGCTACTAGCCTGACGATCAACAGTGTACTCTTGTACTTTCTTTGAGTTTGAATTTCAAATTTGGGAATAACATCCTTTTCTCTGCATTTCAAATTTGGGTATTTCAAATTCGAATTTCTCACAGTCTTGCGAAATTTTATTCAGTCGATTGGTTGAGATCCTCGCATCGTTTGTTTTTGATTCCCACCATGTTTCAATCTTGCCACCGGTCTGCTCCCACGCCGGCCGCCGCTGCGAGTCCACTGTTAATTTCCCTTCTGATGGTTAATCATAAAGGTCTCATTCTTGCCGTTCCGGTCTCCTCTAATTCTTCATATTCCGACCTTGTGCGCAAAGTTTCAGGTAAATGGCCGGAAATTCGATCTTCTGCGATTAGATTCATTTATACAATTGGCGAGTATGAGAATATTTGTATGTCGTGCGAAGATGATTTCCCCTGTTTGTTGTTGCTGATCTCTCAGCATTGTTCACAGCGTGTTTCTGTCTATCTAAAAAACGATGATATCTGTGATGATGATTTTGGATTGAATGTTCTGAATTCTGCTGTAAATCATGCGCCTCATCCCACTATGGCTAGGCCCTCCCCTGTAAATCCCATGTCCACTCCAATATCCTTTAAGTCTTGTGCAAATCCTTTGGTAAATGCCAATAGTGATTGTCTTGGTGATGAGGATGATATCCCGTATTATGATGTTTGCCCTCCGATTACGGCCAAACCCTTTTTGTCTGATTCATGGTCTAACAACATAAGAGAAGTAGGTCAGAAGTTTGTAGGTGGAGTAGTAGAGTTTAGGCAAGAGCTTACCAAGTTTGCTGCGCGCAATTCGTTCAAGTATAGATTCAAGAAGAATAATCCTAAGGCTATTAGTGTATACTGCTATTACAAAGATGACACTGGTTGTGAATGGAGGATTTGCGGCACTGTTAAAATTGAATTTGGTGCATTTGTGATCAACAAAGCTAATCTTGTTCATACCTGCCTCGATAATCTGTCTAAGGATGATACAACCAGACTTAACCCTAAAGTATGTGCTAGTATGGTTGTTGAGAAAATTAGGCAGGACCCATCCTTCTCCGGAGTCGATGTGCAGGAGCACATTTCTGGTTCTTACGGCTTTAATTTGAATTACGGTAAGGCTTACCGGACTCTGCAGCATGCACGTGAGACAGTTTATGGTTTGTATAAGGAGTCCTTTGATCAACTTAGGTGGTATGGAATGGTTGCTAAGAAGACAAACCCTGGTACTGAGGTTTTTCTAGAGTCTGATCCTTCTTCTCACCAGTTCATTCGTTTCTTTATAGCTTTCAAAGCAAGTCTAGATGGTTTCAAGAAATGTCGGCCTATGTTATTCATTGATGCCACTTCCTTGAAGGGGAAATTTAAAGGGGTGCTCCTCACGGCAATTGCAAAGGATGGAAACAATGGTATGTATATAATCATTCTTATTTAGTTTAGCTCAAGCAGTTTTCAAAGTGTGCTAAGTCTTGTTCACATATGTTCAAACTATATTGCGCACAAGGTCGTTTAGTCTAACTTTTTAGTTATTCATCCGTGTTATCCAGACTTAACTAGTGTTCAATTATCCTTGTTTGCTGGTTGATTTTTGCTGGAAATATTTTCACACAGCTAGATCACACATACACTGTACTTTATTATGATAGGCACTGATGTTTTGTTCATACTCGTGTGTCAGGTTTATTCCCAGTAGCATTTGCCATTGTTGATGCCGAAACTATATCACATTGGGCTTTTTTCCTTTCTAAAATGCGTGACATCATCAAGCATGATAAAGAGGTCTTCTATGTGTCAGATCGGCACATTGGTATAATGTCTGCCTTTCCGCTAGTATGGGAGAAACCTGTTCATTTCTTTTGCCTTTATCACTTATACACGAACCTCAAGTCTGTGTATTCTGGTGGTTGGTCTAATCCCTACAGAAAGAAGATGGTAAATTTATTTAAGAAGTGTGCTCATGCTCCTACCCCCTCCCTTTTTAAAATTGCACTTGCTGTCTTTGAGAAAGAAGGTGGTCCTCTTGCAACTAAATGGCTCACAACCATCCCAGTTGAAAAGTGGGCTGTCTCTGCTTCTCCCCACATTGTCAGGTTTGGTGAATACACCTCAAATGCAGCCGAGTCTTTCAATAAGAGACTTCTGGCTATACGAGGCCTCCCCGCAGCCCATCTGATTGACCAAATCAGGCTCATAATAATGGGTTGGTTTGTCGAACGGCGCGAGAGATCAGCCAATTGGACTGGTGCCCTGTGTCCTTATAGAGAGCATCTTTGGAACACCTTGAAATCTAAAGGCCGTGGTTGGCAAATTAAGACTTGCTCTGTAGAGCACAAGATTTATGAAGTCATTTCTACTACCTCTGAAATGGTTGATCTACATAATAAATCATGTTCCTGCACAAATTGGCAGGTAACCCTTTCTTGTAGTTGACCTATTTTCTAGGCGCTGGATTGATATTTTTAATGCATTGTGTTATTTTTATTTAAACAACAAATGAACTCTGTTAATGATATACGTCTAGAAAATGTTTCCTGTTTGTTTCCAGGGTGCAGTGTTTCTTCATTTAGATACGTGTTTGTTAAATCGCTGTTTCTGGGAAACTGCATTGGTAGTTGGCTGAAGTTCATGCTTTTTATATCTGTCAACATTCTATCATTTTTTGGCTAAAGGCACTTACAGTTCTAATATTATATGACTTCATAAACTTGATTAAATTAGCCCAGGTTACAAGATAGAGGCTGCATTTGTAAATGATCTCATTTGATTATCATTTGATTGTTTTATGTTTTTCTATATAATTTTTGTTTTTTATTACAGGTTAAAGGATTTCCATGCGCACATGCAGTTAGTGTGATATCTTTGCATATGTCGCACATCTCGGGGATTGTTGAGCCTTGCTTCTTTACATCTACTTTTAAGAAGGCATATGCAGCTGATATTATGCCCGTACCCTCGTCTATGAGACCTGAAGCTGAACGGGAACTTGAAAGTGATGATACAATAATCGCGCCCAAACATAAGGCACCTCCCGGCAGGCCCAAGCGTAAACGAATACCATCGTTTGGTGAAGTTCCCATGAAGAAAGGCAAGCCCTGGATGTGTCCAAACTGCAGCAAAGTTGGTAGGCATGATTCAGAATTATGTGGTGCTTTATTAGAGGAATTCCTAGATGGATGTAGCGACGATTCAGAAGACGAAGCCAGTTAGTAGTATGTAAATACAATATTGCTCATCTTATGCATTACACTTTTGTGTACAACAGGTTTAAAACCTGAATGTTTTGGCTTTTTATACAACTTCTGGTTGTTTTATAGCTAAGTCTTAAAGGATATTTGTATGGGAGAAACCTGAATGTTTTGTCTATTTCTATAACTTCTGGTTGTTTATAGCTAAGTCTTAATTGTTATATACCCGCCTATGTTATAATATTATACCTGTTGGATAGAATGATATCTAGTTTTCAGAACCATGTTCACAAGATATAGCCATGGTTTAATTCATTTCTGTATTATCAACCATGTTGCCGCATAATTGCGCCTGCTTAGAAGCATATCTATTGTGAATGGCAAGTCCAAGAATCCAGATACCATCTTCCAATATTCTATCAACTTGTGTATTGCAGCAAAGTTATACATGATGGCCATGGTTGAAAGATTGGCTTATTGGTTTCTAATACCAAACCAACAGAATTTTATCAGACCTGGAACGATGTTGGAAGAAAGTTTTAGATACTAGCCCCTTGTTTGATTTCCTAATTTCTGGAGAAATTTTAGACCTGGATAAAATTACCATCTGGACTTGGACAAATTTATAGATACTAAAATAGCACAATTCCATTACATGGACACTCTTAATTACCCCATAATTCAATTCATGTTAGCTAGGTCTTGCACACAGGCCTAATTATTTTACAACTCCAGTTCAGTACTAACTCAAATACAAAGTTGCTGCTTTGTTATATCTAAATCTGTCTGAAAACCCAAGTCATCCGGTCTTCATCGCTAACTCGGACTGTCCAACCTTGTTGTATGCGGAGGTTGTTATCCACGGCGAATTTCTTCCAACCTTGTGTTATGCGGGCAATATCTCCTCTGAATTGACATTCAACTGGCCAAACACCTGGCTTCCTGTGAACGACACAGTTCCTCTTGTTGGTTCCAGGCCGAAGGTTTGTTTTCGCAAAGTCCAGCGGGACATACTGCATAGACATTTCAAACAATATTTTTTAAATGCATGAGAGTATAAATTTTATGAACATATACAATTTGCCAAACTGAAGTATTTTCTACGAAGACGTACCATGTAATAGTAACCGCTCACGTATTGTTCCTGTATGACTACAAAGTACGTGTCCATCGGCACTCGACTATTTGATGCAGCATGTGTGATCTTACTTGGATGCCTGATAGATATGTCGCCTACTCCAACAATTGTGCAAGATAGTTTGTAAATATGAGTATATTATATTGTAGATGTATATATAAATACCCAATTAAGATTCTGCAGAACTGGTTTGGCTGACCCAAGATAGTTTAAAGAAATATCTAAGCTGCACAAGTAGAAGTAATGTTTAGAAAAGCAACCCATACCAGGAGTTTCTGATCCAACTTCCAGTCTTGGGCTCCCTGTGTCATCATCTGCAGGAAATTTGATGGATTAGGAATGAAACAAGGTTAAGTGTGAACAGCTCCCATGAAAAGATTCGCAAACATTAACACAATGAATTGAGGAGTAAATGTTCTCTTTGCATGGGAATCTTTGGCTGTCAAATACCTGAGTGAGCCCCTCGAGAAATAAACAGGCTGTATGTCGGCTGGTCCAGATCCTCTGTTGCAGGGTTCACCTCCTCAATAGACAGCTCGTTAGGTCTACCTGTTCATTTACGTGTTGAAATACAACCAATTTCCGACACATCCAACAACAAGCAATATTTTAATATACCAGCAGTTAAAACATTTATCCGGCTATATCAGTCTCACTTTAAAAACAAGGATAGCTCCACCTTCACTATTTAGTCAAATACATAAATCAACATACCTAGTAAAATTGTGTTTCCCCGTCGTCTCTTTGAATTCCCAGTCGAAGCAGATTGCCTTTGCCTCAGCATGTACTTCTTGTTCTCAGCTGTATTACAAACAAAAAAGGAAACTACAGTAAACTTTTAATAAAACATATGTTGTTCTTTAAGCAAGAGAACAAATTTAACTTCAGATTAATCCGTAAAACAGCTTGGTAGATAAATTGAAGGTGCAGATCATATTCAAATGTTAATCAAACTATCTTACTGTCACGGATTTTAATTTCTGAACAACCATCCCATGACTGACTTTCTGACACCGAGCTTGAACCCACAAGAACTCTTTCTCCCTCCCCTCGGAACGGCAATTCAAATGTTCCATTAATCACACATTGAGGCATCGGGTGCAACTCCTTCTCACAGCAGGTCTCTACATCGAATATTCCAGCAGTGAAATCATAACTTTCACCCAACGTGAATAAGACCATCTGCCCTTTTTCCAACCCATACCAACTATAGAATTGCCCCCAACCTTCAGTAAACATCATTGTTCCAGTTGAGTCCCCCCTGCAAATTTTGAAACTCCACTTCATTCCGTCGGACGTTTCCACCTTTAAGATTCCAGGGCAGCCTTGCAGGTATGACTGACTGAATTCTTTAGGTATTATCTAATACAATACACAGAGTTACATGTGAGATGAGAAATGAAGGTGATAATCTTTGGGTATATACATAATTGGCGGTACATTTTTAGAGGTGTATATATAAAATGTATTAAACTGTAACATGTCCCAGTCTCTTAGTATCTATTAGCTCTGTAAGTCACCTGATTCAAGAGGGATAAAGCTGCTGAATATCTCTTACATTCAACTTAGGAGTGTATAACTGTTGTAACAAGTAAGATAACAAATTAATATATACCGGGACATGTCCCAGTTTACTAGATAATAATATATGTCCCAGAGGAATATGTGTAATACGTAGTTGTCTAATTTATCACTGGGACATGTCCCATTATATTAGCCAACTCGTGGGATTCACTGAATTACTGAAAAAGTTTGATAGCAAAATAAAATGGACTGGGATATGTCGCAGTCAATCAAAGGCTAAGTTTTTCTGAAGTAATCAGGTAAATTTTAAAAATTGTGACAAGTCACAGTTTAGGATTTCCAGAAATCCATATCGGTAATTAACGGTTTCTGAGCTTGTTGTTCTTTCCTTGATCCTAGGTATAGTAAAATTGTTTTTACTTGTTCCTTAATAGTTTCTGATTCCATAGGACTTATTTTATCTATATACGTAGGTGTGTATTTTATACTGGGACATGTCCCAGTGTATTAGCCAACTAGTGGTTTTTAGCCTATTTCTCTGAAAGTAAGTATGATAGCAGAATAAAAGGAACTCTATACATATCACAGTAAATAGTAGGTTAATTTATTCAGTAATCATAAACTTAAAATATATGTAGGCTAAGTAATTATTAGAACTGAATTTTCAAACCCTCTAAATTGTGAAGAATACACTGGGACATGTCCCAGCTAATTATCTCTCAGGAACTCTTATTAACCCTTTTTAGCTAAATCCGTAGTTGAGTATGTTATACTGGGACATATCCCAGTGTATTAGCCAACTAGTGGTTTTAGCCTAGTTTTCTGAAATAGTCTGATAGCAGAATAAAAAGAACTTTATACATGTCACAGTAAATAGTAGGTTAAATTATTCAGTAATGATAAACTTATCCCAAATGTAGGCTAATTAATTATTAAAACTGAATTTTTAAACCCTCTAAATTGTCATAAATACACTGGGACATGTCCCAGCTTATTAACCCTTCCCCAGAAATTATCACTGAGACATTTCCCAGCGTATTAGCCAACTAGTGGGTTTTCCTGGATTTATGAAATAGGTATGTTAGCAAAATAAAAAAGGACTGGGACATTTCACAATTAAACGTAGGCTAGGTATTTCTTCAGTAATCATGTAAATTTCCTAAACTGGGACAAGTCACAGTTTAGGCTTTCTAGAAATCCATATATGTAGGCTAAGTAATAAATAGAACTGAATTTTTAAACCCTCTAAATCGTCAAGCATACACTGGGACATGTCCCAGCTTAGCCTACACATCGGAACTCTTATTATCCCTTTTTAGCTAAATCCGTAGTTGAGTATGTTATACTGGGACATGTCCCAGTGTATTAGCCAACTAGTGGTTTTAGCCTAGTTTTCTGAAATAGTCTGATAGCAGAATAAAAAGAACTTTTTACATGTCACAGTAAATAGTAGGTTAAATTATTCAGTAATCATAAACTTATCTTAAATGTAGGCTAATTAATTATTAGAACTGATTTTTTAAACCCTCTAAATTGTCATAAATACTCTGGGACATGTCCCAGCTTATTAACCCTTCCCCAGAAATTATAACCGAGACATTTCCCAGCGTATTAGCCAACTAGTTGGTTTTCCTGGATTGTTGAAAAAGTTTGATAGCAAAATAAAAAAGGACTGGGACATTTCACAGTTAAACGTAGGCTACGTATTTCTTCAGTAATCATGTAAATTTTCGGAACTGGGACAAGTCACAGTTTATGATTTCCAGAAATCCATAATGGACAATTCTTTCTGACAGTTTTCGGTTTTTAAGAGACTGAGCTGGTTGTTCTTTCCTTGATCCTATGTATAGTAAAACTGTAAAACACTTGTTCTTTAATATTTTATTATTCCGTAGGTGTGTAATTTATACTGGGACATGTACTAGTGTATTAGCCAACTAGTGGTTCTAGCCTATCTCTCTGAAATATAGTATGATAGCAAAATAAGCTGAACTGGGACATGTCACAGTAAACTTTTACATGTTATCATTCCTGTAAAACATGTTGTTATGCGGAAGAAATACACTGGGTCAGGTCCCAGTATATTTTGTTCAATCAAGGACTCTTATAAACCTTCATTTGATAATTTGTCACCCTCTTTTAACAAATCTGCCAAGCTTTTTTTGCCCTGGGACATGTTACAGTTTTGTATTTTATTAGGGGATCCATTTTTTGAGTACTGAATGTTCTAACTGGGACATGTTACAGTGTAGCATCACTTTACATCTACCAAGCATGATTTTAACTCTACATAATCCTAGGTGTCTTAATCTTAATCTTTTCTTTTCTACTGGGACATATCCCAGTCTAGTTATGCTCAGAATATGTTGTTAATTTACACTAAAAGCAAGATTTTACCAAACTCTAATACATGTATAAATTTATGGTTTGAAACTCCCCAGGCAACCTCATCTAAGAGCTAGCATGATTTCAGTAATAAGGGGACTATTGGTTCAAAAATTCCCTACCTTTGAAGATGTTTCACTCCGGATAATCATCCAAACTGGGACATGTCCCTGTCCAGTTATTACTAAGATTCTAGTTCTTATAATTGACAGTACAGCCATAGCAGGCACATATTTAAAATAAAAAATTGGAACAAAATCAAAGAGTATACACTAAACTAATCAACCAAATTTGGAATCTCCTTAACTAAAATGCACTACCCATTTAAGCACTAACTTCGTTGATTTTCTCCCAAGCATATATCTACCCATTTAAGTACTATACAATCATTCTAGTTAGGAATTATACCCTGTTTCAATCCAGTAGCTATTCCTTCTCAACATACATATTGCCAGTATATCAAACATCAGTGCCTAGATTCAATCTACTAACATGAATAAAGACCGATACTTTCTAACAAAAAACCTAGCTAAATCAATTTTAAGTGCTAGAATCAGTGTAGGTATAGTTTATTACCAGGTGACACTCAGCTGGATCCTTTACGAGCCGGAAGAATCTCTTCCCCGTGTTCCCAGTGGTCGACATCTGTTCACAGATCGGTCTTGTGCTTTGCTTGGTGTTGCTTAGTTCCACTGATGTAAGAATTCGAATAGGGTTTTAAAATTTCAGATCTAAGGGGCGGTAAAGGGTAAACCCCAGACGAATGAATGAATGAATGTAGGTACTTCAATACCGGGTAGATATCTTTGCATTTGGTCAGCTATACTGTTGGGGCAGGCCCCTACCCACCCATGGAGTTGGAGACATATGTTACTTATGATATTGCACATATTTTCTTTCCGGACACGTGTACCGATGTTTAATGCCTTCATAGTTCATTTATTTTAGTTCAGTTTACTTCAGTTGAGTTTCGTATTGGTGACGTGCCGTTTCCTTTAAATACGGTCAACAAATTCGAGCCTAAATTTAATCGCTTAGTCTTACTGGAAGACCAAATCGACTGTTTGAAATTCGGAGCTGACATTTATCAACATTCGTATAAGTATAGGAGACTCATGTGACCTCGTCTTTTTTATATCCGTCTTTTTTTAAGTATTCATCATCAGTCTAGTCTACCGCCTGTCAGAGAAGAAACGTTTTTTACTCTCATAGTTTATTTGCTGAGTAGACTCGCCAACTATCTCTGGTTATCAAGTCACACTAACTGAAATATACCTCACTATAACAATACTAATTTTTTGGAAATGAAATATACTTCACCCACTCTACCTATATGTGGAATTTTATAAAACATTTACACTAAATATTTCAACATGTTAATAGTAAAATAGGTGATGTTTGTTCTAAAACATCTGATGTTTGTAATCAAATAGTCGATAACTTGCAAATAGTTGATGTATTTGCAAGTTATCGATTATGTTACGGTGGAATAGTTGATGTGCAATCTATATAATCGATAATTTCTGGTAAGTCACTGAGGATATATTTCAAATTGTTGATGTTATTTGAAAAATAGTTAATGTTTGTTGTTAATAGTTGATATGCGTTTTAAATAGTTGATGTTCATGTTAAAACAGTTAATAGATGATGTTGTTAGTTGATGTTTATCTTCCGAAATCAGTTATTCGTGTCTGTAATACAAAACCCTTGTCCGAAATCACTAGTTGACGCCAACTGGAATTGTATCAACTTATATGTATGCAAGGAGACAATTGTCATGATACGACCCAACATCAGTGCATTTAACTTTGTCTCTGGATACTATAACATGTCTAGATCATTACTTACCTATACCAAGGGCACTTCGTGAGTTACATCAACTGAGTTATTTACGGTCGACAACTACATTTAAGTAAGACTGAGCTAGTGTATCGCACTTCTTCTTTTAAATTAATTCTGCCACCGGACTGGAGAATAGTGTCATGTTCCTAACAGATAGAATTGTATCAACTTACATGGATGCCCGGGGACAAGTGTCATGATCCGAAATCAGTTAATGGTTTGGGTAATATTAGGCTCGGTGTCCCACCCTAAATCACTAGGTACGTTAAATGGAACGGTATCAAATTACATTATGCGATGAGACAATTGTCATGGACCCATTGAACTTGAAATTTGATAAATTTCAAGTTACACCAAATCGAATTGTATCAATGTACATTGATGATAGAACACAATTCTGAAGTACCGAAAGATGTTATTCGTTTTGGTAATATTAAACTTGGTGACTTCCACGGTAATTATATAAGGCACTGGCTCGGTCCTTACCATCAACGAACGTAGTAGTTGTTACAATCTCAGTGCCATCTTTATGTCAACGATATCTAAAACACCCTATTTACAATAAATCATGTCATTGGATTATATAACATGTATAGATCTACGAAAATACCTTTCATAAGTGCCCTTTGTCAGTTACAGTTTCGTCTAATATAATTCTATCGACAACTATAGATGGCTCATGATCGTGCTAGTGTACCGCATGATAAAGTTATTGTGGATATAATGACCTACCTTACATTGTAGAGTCAGGTATAATGACTATCTATTGTTAATATTACGTATGAGTAGAGGTCGATCAATTGCGTTGACCTTATCGAATGCTTCACAACCGGTGGCATTCACCTTTGTAATTCACTTTTGTTAAACCTACCTTACGAGAGAATTATTTGATTTCTCGTCTGTTAAATTATTATTACATGTAATTCACCTTTGTATGTGAGAATTCCTGTTTTGCTGCTTTATACTTCTCGACGCCACGCACCATATGTGTGCTATTTTTAATATTTTATACATTTCAACCAGGTCGGGGCCCGTCTATTCACCGAGCTTTTGGATATACTAATCTCCCAAAAACTCCCTCCCTTGGCGGCAAAAATTGGGACAAGTCTAGAGTTTAATGAAAATTCAAAACAATTAGCTACTTATATAGGCTTTCTTTATGTCAACATCTAGCTCTTTTTTTAATTATATAGTACATGCTAGTTATGAAAAAATCTAGTAAATGATTTCTCAGCCACACAACTGAAATCCTCCAACGGAGACCAAGTTATATTCTGGGCATATTTGTTATTCTGTGTTTGTCTCACCTTCAACTTTCTCACAAGATGACAAGCTCCATCCGATTTGCCGGTGCTAACACCTGCTGGAAGCTCGTCACTGCACCGGGAGATTCTCGACTGGTATGAAATTTACCAATTATCTTCCTAAAGTTTACTGATTCTAGCATTTACAGATTCCACTTTAGGTTTTCCAGGAACTCATCAGTTTTTTCATCTAATATGGATAATTCCAGCATATATTGCTTGTCTTGGTGTACTGCAATATATCTTTGTTCCTGTCTTAACTTTACATCGTTGTTAATTTTAGGAACACGACTTGTCTTGTAATTATCTGAGTGATTTAACCAAGTTGTCTAAATGTCTTGCCTAAGTTTTGCCCTTGTAGTCAAGATGATGCGGCTTCATATATTCTTAATTGCCCTGTTATTACTACGAACACCAACTTGTTGTCATCCTGATTTTTCCGAGTATGAAATCATGTTGTATACTTGCTCTTTGTCTCTGTTAACCAAAGCTTCATTTTTGTTGTAGTGTATGCCTGATGTGTTCATTAAACTATGCCGCTATACCGTCCCTAAAACGATCTTCTTAATTACTGGGGATGGAGCTAAACACCCTGTCTGTGTTAAGACCAAAGACGGAGTTGCCTACTTGACATCTGGTTGGAGGGAATTCAGGGATTACCACTCAATTGGGATGTTCAATATGCTAATCTTCTGCTGGAATGATCCTGGCCAC
>JAYMSL010003473.1:0-12393 GCA_036897195.1 Plantago coronopus | reverse complement strand
CATAACCAAAGCAGACTCCTAAAAACTCTGATTCGATGCACGAAGAGAGATTCCATTACATTAATTATCAACCAAAAATAATACGACCAACCGAGCAAGGATCGTTACAGTGATTTTGTATAATTTAGGGGTGGCTTAAACATGATAAAACACTCTTACAGTCTTACCTAGGGCTAGCATTATCGTAATTGTTCACAATTATCCTCAATTTTCAGAACTCATAATTTAAAGTCCTTCCAGTCACACTTGAGTACAAACTTACAAATGAATGATCAATGTAAACTGCATAATATCAGAATCATCTGCACACATGCTATATATCTATCAAAATCATAAACCGAGCCCGAATTCCAGTCATCCGAAAACCTAAAAAGTAAAGCATTTTGATTGCACAATGTTCCTTGAAGAGCAAGTTTGAGCAAAAGTAAGAAATTACAGGATCATTACATGAAAAAATGGAAAAGGAACAACTTACATCGTTTGCAGAAGAGCTCATGGTTGTTGTTCTGATTGATTATATGATCCTTTTTTGGTGTTGAGAACGCTAGGAGAAGACTTAAGACAGTATGCTTGACTTGTGCGTGAGAGTTTTGAACAGTGGCTTCATCAAGTCTCTTTAGTTGCTTTTTATACTACTCTACTTCATGCTAATAAAAAAACTATTAAGACCGAGTCTAGACAGAGTTTACACTATACCTACTTAATTATAACTTAATTAATCCATTTTTGTATATCTCAGTAGCGTGTGCGGAACGCATTTGATGCCAATTTCCATTTACATCGGACTGATTTTCCATTTCATTAATCAGGAATTATCCATTAGATGGATAATGTATTTTTCAAACATAGGAAAAATTAAGGTTGTATTAGTATTTAGTAGATCATTTCACACAAAGAATCAAATATGTGTGGAGGACGATTTATGTTTTGACTAAAAAGAGAAGAACATTATGTAAATCTATAAAAGAAAATTAATTAAAGCGTGTATATTTCATTATTTATATTATAGTCAAAATATAATATAAATAGTAAATAAAATTGAATAACACTGATACTTGTAACTAAAGAATATATCAATATTGTATAATAATGTATAGCAAGACCATCTTCCAGAAGACTTACAAGTGTGTGGCATTGTATTGTAGTATTACTTCCGTCCAAGAAAAAACTTCTCATTTTGTTTTGATACCCGTTTTTCGGTCGCAAATTACTCCAAACTCTTATTGAACAATTTTTTTTAAAAAAGATTATATTAAAATATTACCATACCTATACATTTTTAATGTAATTTTTTTATATTTTTTAACCAACATAATTTAGGAGTAATTTACGATTAAAAAAAAGTCAACAAAACTAAACGGAAAACATTTGACTGGACGGAGGGAGTACATACTAAGGACCGTTGAGTTTATTGACTTTGATAATTTGTAAATGAGGCTTGGAGTTTTAGTTGAACTGCAAAAAGAAAATATAATTTGTATCTAGTTAAGGAGATGTAGATTTTGTAGGAAAATAATAGAAGGTTGTGTTAGATTATGTAAGAAAAAACAGTATGTGAAGTAAATGAGGGACGTTGTGGAGAGGTAAATGGATGAGAAAGATTAGAAATAGTTGTACTTTAAAGTTTAAACCACCTTCCTTTCTTTTTAAAGTGATTATTGGTTTAGGTAAAATTATTGGCCAAAACGTAGAATTATATAATTGTTTGACATGTTATAGCTAATGATTGATGCAACTAAAATAATCACACATTTTAGTTGGATATAAAATATTTTAACAGTATATGATCGAAAGTCAAATCAGTGTACATGGATATTAAGGGACAGTGAGATTCTGAAATAATCCACAAAATTTTGCATAAACCCCTTGAAAATGATTTTTGGCCTAAAGCATAAGTGTCTGCAAACTGTTCACATCTTGTATGACAGAATCTCCAAAACCACTCATCGTACTTCCAGAATCTATCAAGATATAAACATAACATAACATAGAAACATGGGAATACTCATAAGTCCTAAACACAGAAAATTATAACAGCCCTTTCAAAAACAAACAAACAAACAAAACCACGTTTTTACTTCGATTCTCTCCAAACTGACCAAGGCATGTCTTCACAAAAAGTAAAATGCAAGAAAGAAATACTAAAACTCCTGGCTGCTGTTACTACTCTCATCATCTTCAACCTTGCCAAGCTCCTGAGACTTCATCACCATGTTTGCCATTTGGGGAGTCAGGTACCCACTGAAACTAGCACGTGATACCGAGTTACCTCTAGTTGATGCCCTCTGATAGTTATGAGAGCTAATATTCGACAGCGCATAAGCCCTGCCTCTGCGTTCATACATATGTCGGCTTGCCATGCTCTGTTCAGTTTCTTTCATCTCAGCTTCAAGCCACAAACACAGATCATCGCCAGCTTGGCCTGATGCAGAAGCCATAAGACTCGATCTCCTGTTTGATAGAATCGCCTGTGCACCATCTAAGTTCCCTGATTCGGCCATCTGTTGAGCCATTGAAATGCTTTCTGCAGCACTGAGCCGATTCCTCTGCCGGTCAACCTCCAGGTTGACAACCATAGCAGCAGGGGTTGGAGATTTTGGCCTTTCTATCTCGACCAAGTCACATTCAATTTCCACCATCTCTTTTGACACGACATCCCTATATGAACAAGTAATATCCAAAAGTGACGTCTTCGCTGCACTTTCATCACCTTCACTAATTGGAAGGATGGGGACAGATAAATTGATCAGAAATTCTTTTTCCTCATCTGCGTACAGATCCCCGACATTAAGTGTGCCATGAGAGCCTCCATTTGAGATTTGACTAGCATACCTTCCAGACGGAACTGATAATATTTCCACCCCATTTGACGCTGATCTCACCATAACACGAAGCTCTTGTGCAACCACACTGAGTAGACCACCAATACAGCTTGCAAATGCATCTTGCACCATTTCATATGACTCTATGAAAGAGAATGTACCAGCCGATGCATCAGAAATGGCATGCATCGCAAGAGGGTCGTGATCTGTACCAAACCCAAATGAATGGACTGGGAAGATCTCTTGCTGGCCTATGGATTCTGGATTTGGGTTTCTTGGACGGATAGAAACAGGCAAAAGATGTATATACTGTGGAGGTTCTCGTCGGTTAGGAAACATCTGATATTGAGAATATCCACGGTTACTAGTGTCTCTACCATCAGACAAGAATATGATACTTGCAACCGGATTCTTCTCACTCCTCTCTTCTAGAACCTGTGCTCCCTTCTTCAGACCTTCCACAATGTTGGTCGAGCCACAAGCCCTGAGTGAATTTACCGCACGTTTAGCATTTTCACGTCCATCCTCTGTCATTCTACGCAGGGGTAAGATTCTCCGAGCTTGAGTTGAGAAAGACACAATTGAGATTCGGTCAGAGGGCCCCGTATTATCTATGACAAAGCCAACCGCACGTTTCAGTAACGACAACTTCGACCCATGCATACTACCGCTAATATCTAGTACCATAACAAGGTCAATGGGAGCACGCCGACTCTGATTTGCATCTTCTGGCAGTGCAGGTGCCCTTAAGCCCACAAGAACCGAGAAATTAGTGACAGGGTCTGAAGCAGCAACAGCCAGGCGCTCAGGAATGCCCTTGATCGTGACCTTTTCTAAGCTGATAGATGAAGGATAAGAGGTCTGGTTAGAAACAGGCAAGGGCTCATCGTCAGAAAACAGGTGAGGCTCAACGACTGGAGGAGGAAGTATCTCAGGTAATGGTCCAAGAGCCGGGAACTGTGTGTTTGGGTTGTTATTAGGCGTAGGCATAGGCATAGCCAGCGGGAGATCTTTCCATGTAGCACGACAAATGGGGCATACATAATTTCCATGCGTCACATTGCTGCCAATGCAGCTAAAATGGAACGAATGGGAGCATTCAGCCGTAAAAAGGGCCTGGCCTTTCCCCGCCACCATACTCCCTAAGCAAATGGCACATGTTTTCTGCATTCACAACAGAATTAAAAGTTATCCACCCTATGTGAAAGTATGTGGTTTACAACAACTATAGCAATTGGTAAGTACACATTATTACAATGATACAAAATCCATCCGGACATGACTAACAGCATGCTGGGGCTAGAATTAGTAAACTAAACGAGAATGCCAATGAACACTGTTAAGCCTGTATTGAAAATCTTGATTGTTCTTCAATGAAATACAACGAAGACTGAAAAATGCAGCATTATCAAAACAGAGCTATGCAAAGTACAGATTATAGCTAACAACACCTGATAAACATGAAACAAAACTCGATTAGTTGGTATCGGTGGAATCAAGAACATCAGATGTTGACATTTCACAAGCTCGTTTTGGTATTCTATCATAAATCAACTTCAAAACACTAGGACACAGAAAGGTAAAAGGTAATCAAACCAAGTCAATCAAAAATTAAGTAAAGGTACAATCTATGGCAAGAACGATCAGTTCATTCCTGGTAATCAGCAATGGAATAAGAAATCCCAAAATTGAAGTCCAAAAACTTCAATCGAGAGAAAATTGAACAATCGGGAGAACATGCGTTGAAAAAATCTGCTAAAACTCAAAATCCTAACAACTACTAAAAAGTCACGCAATCAAAAAGAACCACAGACACAAAATTGAATCTCTAAACACCCCAGAACCATTTTAGCAGCAAAATTCAACAATCCAACCATTTTGAAAGCAATTGAACAGCCAATTGAAGTCGATCAGGTCATAAACATGGACATGCATGTCCCAGCACGCAAATTAACCGAATAAACACAGATGATGTAAATTGAGGAGGTTGTAACATAAAAGTGAAGAGGGAAAATCATACGGAATCTGCCGGAGAAACGGAAGTCATGGAAATTCAATTCTTGGTGGGGTTGAAATTGAGTACTGGTAGTAGTATTTCGGGAGAGAGAGAGGGGAAGTGGTGTTGCTAAATGTCAAAGAGAGTGAAGAGTGTGGAAATGTATCGCCCGGTTATATATATATATATATATAGGTGTTGTGGGGTCAACCTTAGCCACCACGCTATCTTCACCGCTCGATAAGGTTTTAGATTTGGGTTTTTCTTTATTTTTACTTCAAACACTATTTTAGAGCTTCTTAATTTGGGACAAAAAACGAAATCCAAAATGTTTGGATAATGTTCAAATAAATTACTTAGGAGAGAATGGATAAAGTATGAAAGTAAAGCAATGGTTAGTATTTTTTCAATGTAAGTTTTTTTTTTTTTTGAAAAGTAAGTTGAGATTAGAACAAGTTTGAAAGTGGGTAGTTGAAATTGAGGCAAATGAAATAGATAGAAAAAAATTTATATTGGTGATATAAATTGAAAAAAGTAATGTAGATTTGTTTGAAAAATCTCATGAGCTTTACGGACGGATTTTCAGAAACAATGTGAAAATGAAATGAGGACGTAACATATAAAATGTTAAAGTTTCATAAGATTTTTTTTTTGAATCGGCAAATTATTACATCTAAATCTCATATTTACCTGGACCTCACATAGACCCGTCTGTGAATAGTGCACTTGCCCGCGGATCTCATTTTCCGGTTATAACAGTTATATTTCAAGTATATATTATATATAAAAATGAGAAAAATAAGGGTAAATGTCAGAATATATATAATTAGACACATTATCTCACATGGTCCATGACGCTTTCAAGTTTCAACCAATTAGCCCCGGTCGGAAGCCCGGGCGGTCACAGGGATATATACAAGTACTTAAATGTACTAAATATAAATTAATCCAAATAATACACTATACATCATGCTATTTACAAACAGACGAGTAATGTGTTCCACAAATAATACGAAGTTGGACAGTTTGGAGCTTTAGAAATGAATGAACCATCAATCCATAATCCCAGTGTGTTGCCACTTCTCTCCAAGTCATTGCCTGTTTGTGTCTACACTCTACAGTACAGAGTATGCCCGGATCACCTCAACAATAGGTGCGCGACACAATGGACATTTCCCTGCCCCGCGAACCAACTCCTTTGCGCATGCAGTGCAAGTACACATGTGACCGCATCTGTAGGTAAATAGAGTACAAGCACATCAATCAGCACAATGATGCATAATGTTGAAGAAAAAGGTTTCCCTCAAGATTGTTACACCAAGCAACATTTTACCTGTATAATAGGGCATCAATATGATTATCACAACAAACACAACATGTACCCTTTCTTACATCTCCCCATTTAGACCCATCCTCAGAGGTCTCACCGCCACCTGTATGTATGTCCAAGTTAAAGAATTTAAAGAATAAAACAAAATGAACACATGGTGAACCAAGATTCTAATAGGATTCTTGGGGAGGGGGGTTGTCTGAAGGAAAGCAGTTTGCAAATGCACCTTGTCCACCATGAGATCGATTTAAAGCAGCTGAGAGTTCTTGCCGAACCGACCTTTGAAGCTCCAGTTGCATGTCCATGCAAGCTTCTATCATTCTTTGCATGTGATTCATGCCTTGCTGGAGTTTGGCTACATCAGCTCTAATATCATGAAATGTTTCGAATTCCTGTTCAATATTTTGACCGTTCAGTTGTGTATGCATGCTTGTACTAAAACAAAATAAGTATCAACAAATCAAACAAATCTTTTCATCTTTTTCCTTTCCCGGGGGAAGTTTCATAAAATGTTTGAAATCTCAAAACAATTATCAATGCTACTGCAAGTATGCCCACACTGCCAGGTTAAATACTGTCGACTTGATCATATAGACTTAAGCAAAATAAGAACAGAAGAAAGAGAGGGGATGGAGAGGTAGAGAGGACGGGAAGAGTTTACGCACAGGTTCAGAACGATGGGTACTGTGACGAGACCAACCAGAGTGATGCAGATTCTGATGGCGCATGGGTAGTGGAGATGGTACTTGAGGAGTCGGTAAACCAAACATGGGTCCACCAATAACATTATGATGATCCTCATTCCGATCATCATTATGTTGACCCTGAGCCCTCTCAGGTGATGCCTGGAGAGGTACGCTCTCATGCATATCCCAGTCCATAGGAGGTATTGTTCGCCTCTCCACATATGATTGAATCAAGTGATCCAAACTTTCTCGAAAACCACTTCGAAGAAGATTAGAGACACTCCTCCTAAAAGTACAAGGCTTATTAATTATTTGAAAGAAAATCAATGTATGAAAATGAGCACACATTACTATTAAGACATTGACCTGCTTAGAAGCTCCCGGAGTTCCATGCTATAAACATTATGATCCTCAGGGGGACGAAACCTGGCAACTCTTCTATATGGAGCAGGATTTCGAGTTCTTGGAGGGCCAGCAGGCTCCTGCGACCAATTTCCCGCAGCTTCCCTTGAGGTCCCATCTTGAAAAACCTGATGAGCTTCATGCATATGATGTTGCTCTCTATTTTCAGTTACCACTACATTTTCCTGCAAACTCTGGCCTATATCTTGTGATGTTGCCCATCTCAAGTTACTAGAGTCATCAAAATCCATACGTCGTTGATTTTGCCTCTCAAAATCAGTAACCTGCCCCTGCAAATCTTGTCGCTGGTTAGCATGACTTGTACTTTCCTGGTACATGGTTCCTTCTAAATCTTCTGTTTGATTCACTAAATAATAATCACCAACTTCCTGATTCTCAAATTGCACCTCCTGCTGATCATTTGCGTAATTCTGACCATTTAAAGATTCAGAGTTGGTATCGCTAGATGTTTCATCATGGCTAGTAACTTGGCCACGCACAATAGTTTCCAGCCTGGAGCGGAAGCCTTCCCTGAGAAGGTAAGTGAATTATTAGACTGCATAACGTTTCAGGTGCAAGCAATACATTGTGTACATTCCATGATTCCAACTCTCAAAAACTTGAATATAACATTATAGCAAATGGAACAACCTCATAATACACTTCGGAATGAAAAGGCTACAGTTTGATTCTAAGTACAATGTTTTGGACCCCATCCCTTGCGAAAGCAAGTAACAAATTCTAACAGATCATTGCTTTAAGCAGTTGAACATAGTATCTGTGTGCGCAAAAAATCACATGCTATTATTCTACAGATTACAAGAAAGATTTCATAATATTGCTCGAATATTGCGCATACCTCAGGCCAGATACTGTGTGACGCTGTCTTAACTGATTGAGCTCTCCAGCTGCCATTGAAGGTGGTCTCACTTCCTCAGCAGGCACTTCGTTCCGTAAAAATCTACCTCTAAGTAGAGACTGAATAATAAAAATATAGATATGTAGTTAGAATGGAAATTAAGATACAGATCAACCATAGCAACCTTGCTGACGTGAAAATGGTAAGAGAAAAAGATCAATAGGAATTATAGAATAACTTCAAAAAATGAAAGAACATTGTCATGATACCTAAGACCAAGTTCGTTAAAACAACAACCAACATGAAAAGCAGAGGCTAATCGTGTTGAGAGAAGGAAGATATGTAACCAACATGTGTTCTCTGTCACAACATTACTTGGAACTATTGTTAGTCATATAAATTCCACATCAAGCAATATGTAACTACAAAACTATCTGCCACTACCATTACACAAACCTCTAGGCATTCCCATTCTATTGTTAGAACTTAGAAGTGATAACACACAGAAGCATACACAAAACACATGATAATCATTCCTCTACTCCTACAACGGAAAGATGAATTTCCAAACTAATCTCATATGTTGAAGCTCGATTAAACATCAAATCTGGTAAAGATAACACATGCTAAGAATCTTACACTAAAGGGCGCGTAGAGCATATCAGAGAGCAAGGATGATTATAAAATAACCTGAATGCGATTTCGATGAGCAAAATCAGAAACAGCACGATGTTCCAACAGCCGCTGAAGTTCCCTTTGCCTTTCTCTTTCAACTCTTACGAGCAAATCAAGTAGAGCTTGTCTCCCTCGCAATCTTAACATGTCCCTACGAATGTGCTCTGGCTGATTCTCCTCGTGGTCTGTAATAGATCCTTCACGAACACCATCAGACTGAGTGCCAGATCTATTATTCTGTTCTTCCCTGCGTCCACCACGAGATCCTCTTTGCTGACTCGTCATTTGCATCCACTCTCTCACAATCCTCACCCTCTCTCGCTCAGTTTCACCTAGCCATTCAGCCCTAGGACTGTCATTCCTCTGTGTAATATTAGAGGAAGTATCGGTAATACCACTATGAATCCACCCACGCACAATTTGCCTCACCCTCTCTCTCTCAACTTCTCCAAGATCCGGTGATTCCTCACGGCTGGAATCGTCACGGTCCCTATTCTCATTTTGGGGACCAACATGATCACGCGAAGCATAATAATTTCCACCACCACCAGCATCCTCCTGACTCTCGTTTTCCTGGCTTTCCTGCATATCCAAGGAACCATTTGTATTGGAATCGACACTTCTTCGTTCACCCAGTCTCTCGTGTACTCTAACACGCCCAAATTCATGCTCATCCTCCAACTCTCGCCACATCTGCAAAATAGATGAGGCCCTGGTACTGAGACTCTCGACATTTCCCTGATGCCTCGGGGACTCCGACTCCCTCAAGAACGATGAATCAAGCATAGACACCGTGTGCAAACCAGCAAGCGCCATCAACTCTGACTCACGATTCCTCCTCTCAAGAGTGGTGATCATCTCCTGTCTAGCAACCGACCTGCTCAAAATCCTCGAATGACGTCTCCTGTTAGAAGACGACTCCGCCAAGTCATCTCCATCAAGATCAGACCTCCTCCTCCTCCTAACAAGAGGCTCACCATCTTCCTCCTCATCCTCCGTAGTAGTCCTAGGCGAACTACACGAAGCAAATGACATACATTCCTCGTAATGCCCCCGAAGAATCAACTCCTCCAAACCCCTCTCAAATTCGGAACGAGTATCATCAGCAGTGCTCTCAGGCTTCTGCTGCAACTGTTGCTGAACATCAGACATACCTAGCCTAGCTTAAAAACGTATCACCTCCCAATTCCACCACTACCCTATCTCACAATCCACAACCAGTATAGTTCACTAAAATCACGAAACACAGATTCCCAAAAAATAATCCGTTAATCAGTACGGTAAATCCACTGTACGGTAATACACAAGATGAGCTGAGGAAGTAAAATTGAGCTAAATGCTTCCAAATTCCAATACCTCGATCACTAATCAATAATCAATTCAGTTCCTAGAAATACGGAATGAATTAAGAACAGAACATGATTAGGCAATGATATGAAGGTCAATGTCAGAAATTGGGATGAAAAGGGGAGAAACAGGAAACTTACCTCAGAAGCTGAGTGTTGTTGAACTTCAGTGTGAAAAGAGAAAAGAGAAAATGAAAACCTAATTTGTGTGAGTTGATGAAATTAGGAGAGTTATGAGTAAGAATAATTGATGGAATTTGCATGTTATGATTGTGCGTGTTAATCTTGGAGAAAGAGATGATGGAGCTGAGAATTAAGAAATGGAGTTATCGAAGAAAGGAACAGTGAGAAAGTAAAAAAATAGAAAGAAGAAGATGAAGTGGAGAAGAAAGGGGATAATTACGTTGTGACCCTTGAGTTGAGAGATGATATAATAATTAGACAATGTAACCATTTTTAAAAGCTTTTGAGTCATAAACGCACTCTGTTATGTTATACTGTCGATATTGCGTTTCTGTCTACAATTTGTGTGTTGTGATGACGGTTAATTACGATAGGGCATGCTTACCTGATTTTAAGGCAGAACTACCACGGTTACTCTGTCCTCCTTTCATATTGACTGATTTAAGTTGACCACCTAAAACAGTAAGGTAATCCATTGCTTTTGTATATTAGTAAGTTCTGTCAATTCATCTTATTTTGATTGTGTTAAATTTACGTAAATTCATTTTAGTTTAGTTTAGTTCAATTTAGGTGTTAGTTTATATTTATATTTGAATATAGTTCAATTCAGAAAATTTCATATATATTGAACAAAGTTTGTGTTATGCAAGTCATCTAACTTCACCTCACACATTTACAACCAAGAATAATCTAATCATTTGCCACTCAATTGAAATCTAAACTGATTATCTAATTATTAGTTAATTTTGTCAAACTAGATCTACATGTTTGATTGAAGAAACTATGTGAAATTTACTTTTAAATTGTGACTCGCGTTTCTAAGTAACTCTGAAAATTTTCGGATTTGTTATACTTATTTCTAATATACAAATGCTACTAACTTTAACATAATTGTATACCTAAATATGGGCCACTCAAGTCTCGGACATCTAACATGTTACTTTCTACTCATCTCATCTATCGTTACACTACCTATAATTATCGTAAAGGATTGGCCTAGATTAATATTTAGCTGCAAAATACAAGGAAGAGAGCGTTTGTTTTCCACAAGAAAACAACTTTTGAAAGCGTGGGAGAAGTGCTTTACACTTTATACTGTCACAGCTTTGTGTTTGTGGTTGCGTGGCCTTCTACGGAAGTCCGGCCTGCTACTTTCTCGTCTTATTTGAGGCAAACAATTCAGATAAGCGATTTTCCTCGTCAACCCCAACTTGTGAATGAAAGCGTTATATAAATTATCATTATTATTTCTTCCTCCATTTAACAACCACACTAAATATGATAATCTTCTGCAACTTCCTTCCTTTTATCCTTTAACCGACATATTTAATTCATTAATAGATTAGTTACAAGTCAATATATCAATAGCTTTCTTTTAATGAGTGATGATTTAGTCTTTGCCGATTTGGCCAACACTATCCTACTTTATATGCTATTTGCGTGTACAGTAATACCAACAAGAACCGGAATTCATATGATAGACTAGTGGTAGAGGAGATTGTTGCAAATAAAAGGTATTAAAACCAAAATTAATAAAAAAGACTAGTGGTAGAGGAGTGTTGCAAGTAAGAGGTTTGTAGTCGAATTTGAAAGCCCCAAGTTATATTTATATTTAATTAATAGTATCACAATAATTCATCATGCAGTCTGTTGCTTATTCTCTTGGACATATGACATCATTTAAGTTCTACTGTATTTTTAAGATATCCCTTCGGAGTAGTTGGATTTGGTCTTCCGAAATTTAGCAGGGAAATTTTAAAAGCCTAGTAGGTCTGGGAGATGAACAGATATAGTAAGAGGGAAGAAACAAAGACAAGGGACCATATAAACATACCACAAACGCTCCCAGTTTTGCGAGCCTTTAAGTTAACTGATGTACGAATGAAAGTCTACTTCGATTCTTTTAATGCAAATAGTGAGAAGTAACTGGTATTGATTGTTGTATCTATAATCTATTTCCAAGTCCATATTTCATTCTATTACACAACAACAAATAGAACAAACATTGTTGGCATTATGCGTTGATCATCTGGTTTTAGATCTCCCCAGTTCCAAGAGGTTGTCTGGAAAGGTCCCCAGAAGCCCAAGCTTCAT
>JAYMSL010003472.1:0-12393 GCA_036897195.1 Plantago coronopus | reverse complement strand
ATCCCTCCGATAACAACAACTCCGATGAGCAGCCAGGTTTCTGCACTGATCTCTGATTTTCATTTTCTTGTTAGTCTTGCTATAATATTTGCTGCCACTATTTTAAACACATGGATTGGAACCATATTGATGATGATGATGATGATGATGATGATGATGATGATGATGATGATGATGATGATGATGGTAATGGTGCTGATGTGATCAGTGATATGCCTGACTCCATTTTATGCAACATTTTATATTTCGTGCCGGTAAAATGTGCCTGACTCAAAAGGGGTTTGGTTTGTTTGCCCGGGATGACTTCATTTTACCCAATCTCAACTTGTTAGTTATTGATAGTGTAATATTTGATGATGCAGAAGGCAACTTCTTTGATGCATTGGTGGTTAAAGGTTGTCCTGCGTTCTTGTGTTTGAGTGGTTTCAACTTGAAAAATACTTCATCTCTCATCATACGGAGCCCTACACGGCTACACTCAACACTTTGATTGTAGTCTGTAGAGGATTGTTGGATCAAATCTTTATGTTACATCTATATTAATGGCCCTAATATCGAGAAGCTGTGATACAATGATTCTGCTGCTAGAAGATGTACTGGGTATGATTTCAAATCTATTCACCAGGCTCACATTGATGTTGGCCGCCAGAGGAACCATTTTACTACAGGGATTACGATGATGATTATGATGAGGAGGAAGGTCCTTGGTTTGCAGATAGTGTGATTAGGCTTGTTAATGCTTGCTAAAGACCACCTATCTGCACTTAGCTGCTTCTTCAATTTTCGTAAGCTTTCTTGATCTAATTTGCTTCCATATTTAACAGTATATATATGTTGCTGCTCAAGAAAAACAGTATACAGATTTGACAGTACTGTCCGTGTTGATCCCAAATTTTGACTGTTTAGAACTCGATAAAATTATGTCATGAAAATGCACGCACTATGTTATATTTGAGGTCAAAGACGGACCTGCAAACGAACTAACATGTTAGATTATGGGGAGCAGTTTAGTCGTGGAACATTTCTCTAAGGTGTCCTGCAAACGCTTAGTATACTCATTACTCTGTGTGCTCATAACATATAGTGGCATATTGGCATCTCAAATTAAAATTTGCAACAGTTCAATCTTAGGTACGATGTCGAATATTGAGTTAGCTGGTCATTTAAAAAATATGTTATTGTAAGCTCAACTCCTCATATCACTGCTTCACACTATCCACTTTTCATTAACTCCTCTGGCGTATGCGAAACTGACCTTAATACGCGGACCGTCAAATAACGGGCATGCTGAACATGGGGTATACTCCAATTATTAATCATGTTGTTGACACATTAAATGTATGATGTATTAGCTGAGCAACTTGATGGGGATGGTCCTGAAAATGAGACCTAAAGTAGAGAAAAATCAATGGTATATTTACCTGGCAAACTTTGCTCCATCTATCAGCAATCTTGTTGAAAATTCTATGACTTCTGCTAATCAGGTAAAGAAAACACGGCATTGCATGACCCTACTTACTTAATGGCATCAAATTTCAGATGGGTACACATTTTCTATATTTTCTTCCAAACTAACAAAGAAGAGAACCTGTATTGATTAGTCCATTTTCATATTGCAGCTTCCATGATGAAATTGTTCTTACTGATAATTCTATCTTTTGTCTTCATTTCCTTGTCATCTCAAGCTGACCTTGAGAGTGACAAACTTGCATTGCTTGCGTTCAAGTCCGGAATAAATGAAGATCCGCTAGGCGTTTTATCCTCCTGGAATGATTCCTCTCATATCTGCAACTGGACTGGTGTTACTTGTGGATTCCAGATTACAAGAGTCACCCGTTTAAATCTCACAGGCAAAAGCTTGAGTGGAAATATTTCTCCCCACTTGGGAAATATCTCTTTCATGAGGCGCGTCGATCTTTCAAGCAACTCTTTCAGTGGTGAAATTCCCAAAGAACTTGGCAATCTTAGAAGGCTTCGAGTTCTGTATGCCAGTAGTAATTTTCTCACGGGGCGAATTCCAGTTAGTCTTTCGAACTGTTCTAGACTCAGGAACTTGTTGCTAGAACGGAACTCTCTGTCCGGGACTGTTCCAACTGAATTTGGATTGCTCTCCAATCTTGTTACATTGTCATTCCGGAGCAACAATCTCACAGGTAGTTTTGCCTACTTTTGGTCATCAAATATCCTGTTAGTCTGTTACATTATGTAGATTTTGATGAGGACACATTATTCATCACACAGGTACTTTCCCATCTTCTTTTGGGAACCTAACATCCCTGGAACGAATAGATTTGAGATATAACCAGTTGCATGGTGAAGTTCCAAGTGCAGTATCTCAGATGGAAAACCTGCTGATGTTTCAGGTGTCAGTGAATCATTTGTCCGGTGAGTTTCCATCATCACTCTACAACTTGACTTCACTTGAACAAATCGCATTGACTTCCAACAACTTCACTGGTAATCTGAGAAATGATATTGGCGTTACTCTTCTCCATCTTAATCGTATTGTGTTAGGTGACAATTCCCTTGTTGGACCTCTTCCCAGTACATTTTCCAATGCCTCTGGCCTCCAAGTTATAGATATTATTTCCAATAGTTTCACAGGTAAAGTACCTCTTGATTTGGGAAAACTTGATTTGGTCCATTTAGGTATAGGAAATAACCAGCTGGGATCAGGTGCATCTGATGAGATAGAAACTATCATCACCTCTTTGATAAACTGTAGCAACTTAAAGATCATGAGCTTTGGAGGAAACCAACTGGGAGGCAGATTGACTGCCTCAATAGCAAATTTGTCCACAGAGTTGACGACGATCGACTTGAGTTATAACTCAATACTTGGAAGCATACCAACTGATATCGTAAACCTCCATAATTTACAATCACTGAGCTTGGATTTTAATCATCTGAACGGTACCCTTCCTGATTCACTCGGGATGTTTGCCAACTTGGTACAACTGACTCTGGAGTCGAATCAGTTGACGGGACATATCCCACCCAGCATAGGAAATGTGAGTAGGCTTTCATGGCTTGTTTTATCCTATAATAATTTAAGAGGAGACATACCATCATCTGTGGCTGATTTGAAGCAAATGGTTTGTTTTGCTGTATCCAAAAACAATCTCACAGGACTATTACCAGATGGGCTTTTTGCTGCACCATCCCTTCGGTATCTTTCAGCTGCTACTAACTCTTTGACTGGTTCGTTGCCAGAAATCTTCGGAAGCTTGAGCCATCTTCTTCAGATTGATATTTCTTACAACAAATTTTATGGTGAACTACCAAACACCTTAGGCAATTGCCTGAACCTCAGACTATTATACTTGCAAAGAAATCTTTTTCAGGGAACTATTCCAAATCTAGCTCGTCTTAGTAACCTTGAATATTTGGATCTTTCAAGAAACAACTTCTCCAAAAATATTCCAGATTACTTGCCATCTTTATCCTCTATCCTTTGCCTAGACCTTTCATTCAACAACCTTGAGGGCGAAGTACCATCACGGGGAGTATTCTCAAATATGACAGATACATTTATTCGAGGAAATCCCAAGCTTTGTGGGGGAATTTGGGAGTTACACTTACCGGCATGTCCTCAACAAGCAGCACCAAGAAAGGCCAACAAGAAACATGTGAAATTAATATTGATCATCCTTTTCCCTTTGTTCACTGCTTTTTCTCTGGTCACTATCCTCGTATTCTTAAGCCGGAGGAAATTCACCAAAGAACCAGAATCAGTAACTAGATCCATGACCATGAGATCCTTTCCCAAGATAACATATGACGAACTGCTCAAGTGTACTGATGGATTCTCATCCGAGAACATCATTGGAGTTGGCAGTTTTGGCAATGTCTACAAAGGCACCCTTAAATCAGATGGAACGCCAATTGCAGTCAAAGTTTTTAAACTTAGTCAGAGAGGAGCCTCGAAAAGCTTTATGGCAGAATGCCTGGCACTGAGAAATGTCCGACACCAGAACCTTGTGAAAATGATAACTGTTTGTTCAAGTACTGATTACAATGGCAATGAATTTAAGGCTCTAGTATACCAGCTGATGCCAAATGGGAGCTTAGACATTTGGTTGCATCCTGATGAAGAGACGCAGGGTCGTAACAGATTAAACATTCTCCAGAGAATCAACATTGCAACAGATGTAGCTTGTGCATTGTTTTATCTTCATCACGAATGCCAAACACAAGTGATTCACAGCGATCTGAAACCAGATAATGTTCTTCTTGATAGTGATTTTATGGCTCATATTGGCGACTTTGGCTTGGCTCGGCTCTGCCCTGAATTCACCTCGAACGAGAATGAAAATGAGTCCAGCTCACTTTTTATCAAGGGAACCATTGGATATGTACCTCCAGGTCAATGTTTTTCTGACTATTTTGGAATTCCCTCTATAGTAAACAATATTGCTTAAAAACTAACTGAAATATGTCAATTTGATTTGTAGAGTACGGCAGTGGGATCAAGGCATCCGCTATGGGAGATGTCTATAGTTTCGGAATTCTTCTGCTGGAGATCTTCACTGGAAGGAGACCAACTGATGACTTGTTCCAAGAAACTTTGAATCTTCATAATTTTGTGAAGATGGCAATACCAGGCAAAGTTTCTAAGATACTTGACAACTCCGCGTTGTCTGAAGAAGTAACAGGTATATGTGAAACTTGGGATGAAGGTTGGAGCAATTTGATGATTGAGCAACGTGACTGCTTAATTCATATCCTCCAAATCGGAGTTGCATGTTCAGTCGAATCCCCAAGAAGCAGGATGGATATGCGTCAGGTTCACAGAGAAATGTCATTGATTAGAGAGTCTTTTTTGGAGACGCTTCAGTCAGAGAAGAGTATCAAGAGCTGAAACTGCTATAAGCAACAGGTACTTCTTCTGATCATAAGGAGCATATTTCGCTTCTTAGCTCGTAAATTAAGTGCTACTCCGATTATAATGAGCCATATCGCAGATGTTGTATGAAATTCTAAAAAAATAGAGTGAAACAAGCCCTACTGATATGGGATATATATACACTATTCATAGCAATCTGTTTGTTCTGCTAGCTAGTGTTCTGGTTTTTACTTCTTGTATCTTCATTGAGTGAAACTTGAAACAGAAAATGAGAATTCTTATGTGTATGGGAGTATTTAAACTACTTTAAAGTATTATTCTGTACATCACAGCAAATAAGTGCTTTGATCTCAGAAGCAGGTTTCTCTGTTTCTCTTAACGGGAAACCGCAGAGGGTAAGGGTGACTCGAACCCCAACCAAAATAACTGCAAAAATCTGAAAAGAGATAGATAGCCTAACTTTTGATGATATCCTTTTGGACCTCTATTTTTACCAATTTGCTACAAGTGGTGGTCTCAATCATGCATGGAATTACTTATAGTGGTTATCCTGCAATCATGCATGATAGTGACTATTGACTATCACATTAGTATGAAATAAATTTATTTATTTTGAAGCGGTAAAACGAGAATTAGTGAAATTAAGGCCCTGGCTTGAAGATTAACTTTCATGGAAAGAAGTACATCAATGCACCAATTTGAAGTAGTAATTTCCCCACGTCACATTTGATTTTTGATGCAAAAATCAATATTTACAGTCAGATAGTGGAATTTAAAAACATACAGTAGACGTATAATACATAAAAAATGATAACGTGCATAAGTGAAATTTGGCCCGAGAGAGATTAGATTACATGGTTATTTCTTACTCAGAATACCACTTTGAGGAAAATCTTAAAAGCCAACTTTTTGTAAGATACTGCTCAACAAGTCAGACAACACTTATATATCCAAGCCAAAAGCAGGTGTACATTACCACAATCTTTGAAAAAAATAATGAATCTTTACAAATTTCCTCCTTTTCTATTCTATGATGTTCCATAAAAACAGATGAGTTTATCTTCAACAACAAAAAACAGAAAATGGATGAAGTTCTTGTTAAAGAAAGAAGCCTATTAGCTCCTGAGCAGAAGCTGCAGTGCACAGTGGATCAAGTGCTTGAAGAGTATGTGGGATCATTTGGATTCTCACAGATTGTGCAAGTTTTCCTAGTTTCACTAGTTAGAATGTTCGATTCACAAAGTACGATCATCACCATTTTCGCCGATGCACAACCAGATTCTTGGCATTGCATTAGGCCGGAATGCAGCAGTAGTTCTCAATCTGTTTGTGGGCTGAAGCCAGGGAGTTGGGAATGGAATAACGGCAACGCAAGCACCACAGTTGCTGAATGGGGCCTCGTATGTGACCGCAGATTTCTGGCTGCTTTACCAGCTTCATTCTACTTTCTTGGCTCCATGATAGGTCCTTTGCATTCTCCTACTCTTGCTTTTATTAATCAAGTCTTAGGAAAAACGTGTAAACTGTCGATTTAAACTGTCTGTTTCCATGTAAAAAAGTCTCTTACTGTTTTAACACCAGAACCTATGCTTGGAAGATCTGATATTAACCTGTCTGTTTTAGGATCCCCTTTGTACAGTCACCTGGCGGATTCGTTCCTGGGAAGGAAAAGATCGGTACTTCTTTCGTGTCTTCTGACCTCGGGAACCACTTACCTCACTTCAGTCTCCCCCAACATATGGATTTACTCCTTTCTTCGTTTCACAAACGGATTCTCCCGGTCAGGTATCGTAACATGCTGCCAAATGCTTGCAACAGAAGCGGTTGGTAGACAGTGGCATGGTCAAGTCGGTCAATATGGGTTCTTCTTCTTTGCAGCAGGCTTCCTTTCAATTCCTATCATTGCTTATCCAACCAGAGAGTCTTGGAGAAACCTGTACAAGCTTATCTCATTCCTCCCTCTCGTGTACGCAATCTTTATACTACTACCTTTTGTGCTAGAGTCTCCAAGGTGGCTTCTTGCGAGAGGCAGAAGTGAAGAAGCTCTCGAGTTATTGAAAAGACACACGAGAGTGAACGGAAAGGAGTTCCCTTCGAATATAAGCCTGATGGAACCAGATGAGGATAAAAGAATGTGGAGAACAGAATGGGCAGCAAAAAGGATGCCAATGGTAATGATCACAGGTTTAGGAATCGGTTTCTTGTATTACGGAATCCAATTCAATGTCGAAAACATATCCTTCAACCTGTACTTCACTGTTGCCGTTAACGCTATGATGGAGATCCCAGCAGTTTTCATCGGAGGCGTTCTGCTGAGCTTCATGGAACGTCGAATCCTTTTCTCATTTTCGGCTTTTCTAGCTGGAACTCTATGCATTTTTTGTGCAGTCTTGGCAACCAAGAACAGAAATGGGAATTCCTTGCCTCAGCTGATGATACAGGCATTAGGATCCATAGCTGCCTCAACTGCTTATAATGTGTTGTACGTGTACTGCGTTGAGCTTTTCCCGAAAAATCTTAGAAACATTGCTGTTTCACTGCTGAGGCAAGGTCTGATGTTGGGCGCTTCACTCTCGCCTCTGCTAGTTGTGTTTGGAAGAACGAGTCCGTCGATTGCGTTCTGTATGGCTGGATCGATCGGCATTTTAAGTGGTTTGTTGAGCTTGTGGATACCTGAAACCATGAATGTTCCTCTGTATGAAGATCTGAAGCTTGAAGATGGAGAAAGATGTGACTGCATCACTGGAGATCTGGAAAGGGAGGTGGGTAAGAGTAATACAGGACAACCCAAGCTTTTCTTATAAACTGGCAATGCACTTCAGTGCAAGATATGGCTAAGTTCAACATAAATCCAGTTAAGTTCTGTTCAGTTGTTCGTATAAGTTCACGTCTGCATAGTTGAAATTTATAACTGAAATAAATTCTTACGTTCAGGTCCATGCAGTTCAGTTCATAGATTTTCAGTCGAATTGAACAAGATATCTGCAGAATTCTGTTACATCTACAATCTACATGTCATAACACAAGCCAGTAAATTAACTGCTGTCATAAATGTTGTAAGTGTTTCATAACATCAATTCTGTATGATCAGTTTCAACTTTTATATGCTTGGAGTAATTGACAACTTCACCACTATATAAACTTCATTCCAGTTCATCACCATATCCACATTATTACACATCTCTTCTATTTGCACTTTGCTGTTTAACAATTGTAAGGTACTTGTGTATATTTTCTTCTTCTTCTATTCGTTTTTATGTTTTCGATTTTGGTTCTGTATACATCAAGTTCTGTTTCATAGAGAAATGGAGAGAACCTAATTGAAATGTAACTATTCTCTTTTGTTTTGGTGTTCTCAGGCATATACTTGAAGATATGGCACAAATGAAGTCAAGCATGGCGATTCTTGTAGTCGCTCTCCTTTTCGTTGTCACTTCTGCAATGGAACCGATGATGCAACCAATGATGACTGACGATTTCTGCGACTCCAAGTGTGAAAACCGATGCTCGAAGGCTAGCCTGAAGGACCGTTTCCTCAAGTACTATGGAATATGTTGTGCCAAATGTAACTGTGTGCCTTCTGGGACTTACGGAAACAAGGACGAGTGCCCTTGTTATAGGGACATGAAGAACTCCAAGGGAGGACCCAAATGCCCTTAATTATTTACATGTGTATTTGTACTCCTTTTCGACATCATTCGAAAATGAAATAATTGAAGAAACATTATTTCGACAGTCCTCTATTTTTCACATTTTTTCTAAATTCACGTGGACAAAAAGATCTAACTGATGTACTAACCATAGTAAACAAAATAAATATCAAACATTCATCCCTACACAATAATTACAACAAACATTTGCACGAATTATTTATGATCGAAGGGACACATGCTCCTAGCTTCTCATTGATAAAGTCAAAGTGAAAAATGGATGGTCTTTGTTTATTTTCAAATTGATGGGAGTTATATAAATATCTATTATTTTTAAATTAAATTCAGATCCATTAATAATCCAGTATTTCAGAAGTTTGAAAAAAAAGTTATGTCCTGAGACACCTTATCTTGAGGCCTTTGTAGCATTGCTCAAGTGTCTCAAAATACATAATTGACCCAATGTGGTACATATATGACACTTTCCAGACTTCCAGTACATATCTGGAAATCCGGGTTTTATTGTACGTAGTTCATGGAAGTGGTGCATAAAATTATACATAATCATGCCAGGAGCGGAGCTAGGATTATGAGACACAAAGAACTATCATCCAACAATAGACTGGCTAATTCCTGGACGAGCCGAACATTTCAGCATCAACGATCGACTCTTGTGGTTAAAGAACTCGATGTTCTGAGCCAAGTCTTCTGCTCCAGAACTCACACTTTGCCAGTTAAAGCATTGTATTAATGACCCCAATGCCAGACTGATCACACGCATGGCTAACGGTTCACCAGGGCAACCCCTCCTGCCCTTCCCGAATGACAAATGCTCGGTGTCTTTCTTGTTACTATCTAATTTTCCCATAAACCTCTCAGGCTTGAATTCATATGGATCTTCCCAACTTGTGGGATCATGATGTATAGACCACACATTGACGAATAGCATTGTGCCCCCGGGCACACGAAAGCCTCCCACTGTGCATTCTTCTGTTGACTCGTGCGGTAAGTTCAATGGAAACACAGGGAATAGCCGTTGTGACTCCTTGATAACGCATTTAAGGTAAGGAAGCTCAGAGATATCAGTATCGTCTAGTAGGCGATCCTTACCTACATGATTGTCTATTTCATCTTGCAGTTTCTGAAGAACGGATGGATTGTGTAGTAGAAGTGCCAGAGTCCACTCCATAGTTCTAACAGAAGTACCACTCCCGGCTTGAAAAAGTACCTGCATCAACAAGTAGCGAGATCAAGTTCAAGTTATATAAACAATACGAGATCGATCTATAAAAAGTGAGATGTTATACAGTTATAATGCCCTTGATGAATTCATCGGTATAATAGTCTGGATCTGCTTCTTGTAGAGACAGTAGTACTTCAAGTATGGTTTTGCCATTGTCATCACAAGTGCTGAGTTTCACATTGCAAGAACGAACCCTTTCGATCGAATCCTGGAAAAACCGGTCCCTCCTGTTATGCACTGCTTTGTATGCATTTTCCGCCTTTCTGAATCCCTTTAACAGCGGGATAAAATCACCTGGACTCGACACGTTCGACATCCGGTCCATGTCATCATTTATGCCCTGAAATTCCTTAGCCTCTTCCGTCAACGATACTTTCTCTCCATAGTACCTCTTCCCAAGAATCGTCTTCGTCATGACATTAAACAAGTGCTCAGAAATCACAGTTGACATGTCCATCACCTGGTCTGCAGGAAGGCGAAAGACGAGGCGAATCAGCTCCCGGACCTCCTGCAGGCGAGGTTGTGACAGGGACATGATACGGTGAGCAGATAGGAGCTCAATGGACGCGATCCTACGAGTGTTTCGCCAGTGATCCCCGTAAGGAGCCGAAGAAATGCTCGTGTAATTGTACCCAAGATACTTCCCTGCCAGCAGGAGTGGACGACTAGCAAAGGTAGCGTCGTTCTTGGAAAAGATCTCTTCGGCCGCAGAAGCTGTGTTGACGACTAACACGCGACGAGAACCCAACTGGAGGGAGAAGACAGGGCCGTATTTCTTTGACATGGATGCATAAGTGAGGTGCAAGGGTTTCTTAAGAAGGTGCATGTGGCCGATGAGCGGTAAGATGAAGAAAGGTGTCGGTGGGAGGTTTCTGAGCTTGTTGATGACATATTTGGTGGTGCAGTACAGAAGTAGAAACAATAGTACATAGAGCAAAATAGTTAGGATTAAGAATTCCATTTGGTGAAGATAAGTTGATATATGCTGCTGTGTGATTCTACTTGTGAAATTATGCTTCTATATATAAAACTCTTGAAATTGGCATGTTCGTGAGACTGAGTTTACTGGTACATAGAGCCCGTTTGGTAGAGGGGTGTTTTTGGTTTTGGAATTTCTGAAACCTCTAAATACCTCGTTTGGTAGCTAAATATCAAAATACCTCGGCCCGCTAAAATTGGATATTTTGAAAAAACCAGGTATTTGAAAATACCCCGGCATGCTTCTATATATAATATCTCTTTGGTTAATAAGTCATCCGTCAGATCCCCTACTATACTAAGCTTTTCATTTGAACTTTAAGTCACAGGAAAATACTTTTAATTAAAATATTAATAGTATGTGCGAAAAACATATATTAATTGTCTGTTAGTTTTAAAAGTTAATGAGATAGGCTACTTTTGAATATATTTAGGCCATGTTCTTTTTAACTTAAGTTCAGATTCATTCAGTTCAGTTCAGATCAGTTCAGATCAGTTCAGATTTGGTTAGTTTAAATTTGTACTTCACTTTAGATCCATTCAGTTCAGTTCAGTTCAGTTTCGGAATCCTCTGCGGCTAATAACATAGCCTTATTGTTGTTAATGTAATTAGTATGTATAAAAATCGAAATGAAGTAGACTAAAATGATAAAATGGAAAGATTAGAAAGGGACGAGGGAATTAATAATTAATAGCATGCATTCATGTATCACCTAGCATTTCCAAGTGGTGGTTGTACGTTTCCATATAGTTATTGCCTTATTGGCAACTGAAAACCCTTGTTTTTATTGAGGAAAAATTGGAAAGACGACCAATAGATATTTATACAACCACCTAATTAAAACTATCATTTATACTCTGTTTTTTTTTTCCCAGCTTTTTCAGCTGAGGATTTCGGAACTGAACTGAATAGATCTTAACTGAAATACAAATTTAAACTAATAAAATTTAAACTGATCTGACTGAACTGAATAGATCTTAACTTAAATTGAAAAAGACATAGTCTTACTTCATCACTCTTAACCTTTTCATTTGATTTTTGTCAACGAATAAGAGTATGATCTTTTAATTTAAAATATTAATATTAGATGTGAAAGGAGAGATATTTTTTTTTTTAAAGACAAATCTAGTTTAGGTAGTGTTTGGTTTGAAAACCGGGAATTTGAAAAGTCAAGGGGATGGGAATGTGAAAAATGGATTTCCTCACACACTAGAGTGTGTTGACTGCCAATTTCCCATGTTTGGTTACTAATTGAACACATTTGAACCGGGAAACTATTTTCGACATTACCATCGTTTGATACACAAAACTGGAGGAAGGAATGTGAAATTGGGCTTCTTAACAGCCATGTTAATAACTTGGGCCCCCATGTGTTTTGTCATGTTATGCAAGTGATTAAGAAGGCTTCCAACATGTTTGGGAATTGGGCTCAACACTCCAAGTGTCACTTTAGATATTTCCGAGAGCCATTTCTGCGTATTATACGACTATTGGATCGGGTAAATTATCGAACACCTGAAAAATGATGATATACTAATTGATGGCTAAGATAAATAATTAATGAAATAACTAATTTCTATATCGTTCGGCCGTAAATAAGTATAATAAAATCACGATCGACCACCAAAATGAGTTATAATATCGTCGAGAACTACTAATAACGAACATTGTCTTA
>JAYMSL010003471.1:0-12393 GCA_036897195.1 Plantago coronopus | reverse complement strand
CAAATTAGTCCCTATTTTGAGTTTATTTGTAATTGTTTTGTCATTTTTTATCACTGTTTTGGGTTTATTTGTAATTGTTTAAACAGTAGGGACTAATCTGTAATTGGGACATCTAGCAGGGGTACTATATGTAATTCGCCCTAATTAATTATTGATATACATATACCACTTGTTTACACTTGAGTATTGAAAGAGTTGAAAAATAATTACAGAAGACCGGTTAATTATTTACTATATGGATTATTACATATACCTCTGCTGATCACAACTTCTCATCCGAATTTCATTAGATGTAAAAATTACATGTAAGTCCTAAATCTAGTTTCTAATAAACACCAACAAACACATACTTATTATTTGGACTAAACTGCAATTTTGAAACTTTATATAATTGCACTTTCACCCTGAACTTTTTACTTTTACTTAAATGATATTTTATCAAATAAATAAATAATTTTTTTTTAAAAAAAACCAAAGTCTCCATTAATGGAGCTTGAAGAAGAAGAAGCTCCATTAATGGAGCTCATCTTCTTCTTCCTCCTTTTTTTTCCCATTTTTTTGAAAATGAATTCATCGGAAAAGCTCCGGTTGCGGAACCCACCGGAGCTCTGTAAGCTCCGATGGAGGAGCTTACACAGCGGAGCTGTGTAAGCTCCGGGTGGTGGAGCTGTGTAGCTTCGCCAACCGTGAGCTCCGCCACTGGAGCTTACCAAGCTCCAATGGCGGAGCTGTGTTGGACCTTACACAGCTCCGGTGCTCGGCCACCGGAGCTTCTCCGGTAATGACTCCGTCAATTAAAAAAAAGTGAAAGGAAAGGAGGAGGAAGAAGAGAAGCTCCATTAATGGAGGTTAAGTGTTTGAGAAAAAAGAAAGGTTGAAGATGACTACTTATGTAAAATATTTATAAAATTGGGGTTGAAATTGAATTGTAAAATTGTAAAAAAATTGTGCAAGGCCTGTTTGGTTACTTAGTTAATAATTTCAGAAAAAAAAAAATCAGTTTAGGACTTATACATAATTGTTTCATCTAGTAGGATCCAGGTGTAATTAGGAAATCTAACAGGGATACTGGATGAAATTCGCCATTTACTATATAACGAAGAAGAATTGAACATTCATCAAGCAAACACCGTTAGATTATTATCCTCGAACTAGGAGATCAACTGGGACAAGCAAGGTGAACTGGAGAATTAAGTGGTAAGCTCGTTAGTCAAATTACACAATTTCATCCTTAAACTTCAGCTATCTGTAAATCAACCCACAAAATTTTTGAAACTCACGATTAATATAACTACTATATTGGACAACGAAGCACTGTTCGGTAAGACACTTCATCTCCAAGCATTTTGACAACTTGCAAATAAACATAGAAAGATGCAAGGAAATATATGGAACAGTGATTTTATTTGATAACGTGTAGGTTACAACTTTTGTTGCTTTATTGATTGCTCTCTCAATATATAGACGGGAGAAGGGTCAAAAGACCGCTCCCCGATACTCTTTTCAATTGTGTAACCATTTTGAACATAATTCCTTACATGGTATCATGAGACGACTAGGTTTCACCAACGCTACCTCTCACCCTTCTTCTACCTTTATCACCATTATAGCCCCCTTCCTTTCTCCTGCCTGGATCACTCTCTCAACTGGTGTCTACTCTAACCAATGACTTTCTCTCCTTCAATACTATGGTACCTAGTTCATAACAACAAACTAGACCCTACCAATTCACTGATTTGGCTAAACCAAACCAACCTTAATGTGCTCCTCCGTTCAAGACCTTATCATCGTGTTGATGGCAGTGAAACGCCATCAAAATTCACAGTATCATTTTCGATAAGTATATATTTGACCCACAGTTTGAGTAGTATGTAGTTTGAAGTAGTCATTCTTGACTTATTCCATCTCTAATTATCTAATCTCATATTAATAGGTGAGTGATGACTTGCCAAAAGAAAATTATATCTTACTAATAGATAGGGTAAGTCTCTTGCGTGACAAACAAACATTATTATTACACATGTAACTAAGAAAATCAGAGGTTTAAAGTGTATATTTTTGTACTTTATAAATAAAATTTTACATTTAGTCTTGAACATTAGCTTGATAATAAAACAATAGTTATGAACATTAGCTTCATAATGAAAATCATTATTAAATATCTTTTGGATATCTTTAAAAAATTATCAAATATCTTCGCAAGTTATCACTAAATATAAAGAATCCTAACATATTTTAAAAACACCGATTATCAAAATTAAGTGGACTGATTCTCACTCAATTATGTTTTACAGTAATCAGAGTTTTTTTTTTAATTAAAAATAATAACTGAAGTTTTAAATATGTAAAAATAGAGTTAATATCATTAAGGATAAATTACATATACCACCTCTGCTAGATGCCCACTTCACATATTAGTCCCCGCTGTTTGAACAATTACAAATAAATCCAAAATAATTGCAAATTAGTCCTTATTTTGGGTTTATTTGTAATTGTTCTGTCATTTTTTATCACTTGTTTGGGTTTATTTATAATTGTTTAAACGGACTAATCTGTAATTGGAACATCTAGCAGGGGTACTATATGTAATTCCCCATATCATTAATTATTAACGCGAACACAGTACCAAACTCAAATACATTACTATTGAACTAATATAACGGCCTAACTCAACCCAATTATCAAATACCAAACTGTCTGTAGTGTATATCACGAGGTGTTACAAAAACTGAACATAGCACGTAATATTACTCCTATTTTAAGCATATCCTATTGAATTGCATTACCCTGAATCTTGGTTCTTGAAAGCGAAGCAATCTGAAACATCGATCCTCCATTTTCAAAGCTTCTCCCCATTGCTGAATGTTGAGTATGGAAAAGCAATTTATCAGATATAAACACGTGTCCTCACAAAGCTGATCAATTGTCTCCAATTCACTCTGCACAATCACCATTTCCTGCTCCCAAAGAATCCCCAATTCTTCCCCTTTCTTCTTTTACAGTTACTGCATCATCTTTATCTTCTTCTTCTTTTTTTATCTCTGACACTCCCCCAAGTTGGTAGGTGAATCAATCAATTGGGTTTCAGATTTTCGACGCCTTTCTTCTTCCACAAACAACCAACCCCATTTCTTAATTTACTCATCGATTCATGAATCTTCATTGCTCCCTGCAGCTGGCCCACTGCAACACAGGTATGAGTATCATTGCATTTTGAGTCCACTACCTTTACGCTACTGCTTCTACTACTCTCCCATTTCTTCTATTTGATTCGATCTACATTTAATTATACATAAAGGGGATAATAAATAATTCAGCTCTAGAAATGGAGTATATATTTGGGTGTTTCTTGGATAAAATTGCATTCTTTATTGGTTGATGAGGATCTGGTAGATTGTCTTCCCCATTTCTCTACCTTTACTTATCCGCCCCTATATAATCTGCTTGTCCACGAATTGGGACCAAACCTGTTGCATGTTTCAAGAGCTTACTGTAAGTATCCTAATTTTAACACTTTGATTGCAATTGGGTTCGTCTTCGTTGCATCCATCTTGTTGAATTTGTTCTTGTGTAGTTCGTGATTTTGAGGAAATGTTGGGATTGAATATTGGTTGAATTGCTTATTTGAATTCGTTAACTAGCTTTCCAAGTTGTACTGTTAACAATCCATGACTGCTTGACTAATTTGGTAATCTCTATCATATATTCCTAAATCCATAAGTGTAGCATCTCTGCAGAGTGATAGACTGATAGTTACTAGTCTACTAATCTACTTACTGTTCTGACTTTTGAATCTGCCAGAAGCGTCCAGGAGAGGTAAAAAAAAACAGCTTGTGAATTAGGATTTGAGGCCTTATGTAATCCCACATGTGAGATGCCTGTTCATACCTCGAGACCAGGATTGCAAGCTATGCCTTACGCTTGCTTAATGCTTGGGCCTTCTTTAGTGATGTAGGAAGTCTATGTTCTTGTGGAATTCATATTGGTTAACCTGATACGTTCATCTTCTTATTCTATTTATTTTGTTCTGAATTTATGCTGTGATGTTTAGGTACAGTTAAGATTTGGTGCTTAGTGGTTGTATAATTCAGTGATAAATCTTGAACGATGATCACTTGTAGTAGACGGTGTAACTGTTAGATGGAATATGGATGAAAATTAGAGGAAGGTAAGTATGTAACCCATCACATGTGTGGGTTGTGGTTTACTTATATCCAACACATATAAGTTGTGAGTGCAAATGGAGGGAGTGCTGGTGAATTAATTACATCTCATACATATAAGTTTCTGAGTGCAGATGGATGCGCTAACATATGGATATAGGTGGTGGTGTAGTTATCCTTAACATCTTAATGTTAGACAATCCAAGTTTTCGCCATCTTGAGTGAACTTATGGGACTTTGGAGTATTATCTTATAACTTGTAGACTGTTTCTTTGACTTCATATTTTCCTTTGAAACTTCAGTTCAATGTTTTGTCTCGTGCTTCAGGGATGAGCATGTGAATGTCTCAAATTGGGTCGTCATATGGGTCAAATGCTTGATGCCTCTCCTAGTTCGGTGAGTAATACTAAGCCATACCGATTCATGATACTCTTATATCTAGTGTCTTTCTCTTTCCTATTTTTTCTTGGCCCTTATCCAATGCCTTTCATTTATTTCTTGAAGCTAAGTTGCAATTCTTTATAATCCAAGTAACTTTGTATGTAAAATTATGGATAAGTGAACTATTTAATCTTCTGTTCAGATGAAATTGTGAACAGGTAAACTTTATACAGTCTAACTTTAAAACATTGTTTGCAGGCTTTATGCACGTGTACTTGTGAGACTTTCGACGTCACTCTGACGGATTATAATTGTTATGCATATTCTCATTGCCCCAGTGGATATATGGATGATATTTTTTCTCGTCTCTTGAATTTATCATCCTATCTAACTCGTCGACTGATCCAGTTTTTTGGTAAGAGTTTCTATTTACTATCTTTGCCTCTAAATCACATCCCACTTAATGCTGTAATATCTTCTAAATTTCTCTTTATTTTTTGTGCACAATGACAGAGGATCTTGTCATAAGAGATGTGAGTAGATACATTGAATACTCAGGGGACAATTCTTACGTCCAACTCCAAACACCGAGGACCTGTGATGTTCAGGATCCGTCTTGTCATGATTGTACTTCATCTTCAAAATATGACAACTTGAAGACAGATTTCAGCCATCAGGAAAGAGATGCCTCCTCGAATCTCGAGGAACAGTCAATCATAGGTTCAGGATTACAAATTGTAAATAGAAATTGCAGTAGAGGTGTCAACTTCGTTTTTAAAGGGTAACATTACTGAACTCGATTTGTCTTGAAGATTCTGCACAAGAGTAGCTATAGTTCCTTGTACAGTTTCATCCCTTTCATATCTAAATGCAGTTGTTGTGCATGATTGTAGGTTGATGCTTCCTGTAGTATGTTTTGAATTCGTATGGAGAAGTTCTTGTTATCACTTAACACGCTTTCGACATTGTGTGAGGAGGTAAAAGAATATTCTGTGCTAAAATCAAGTGAAGTACCACTTATTAAATATTAAATTAACAATTAAGCTCTTTGAGCATAACTGATTAGTACCATTTTTTCTAGCATGTTATCGCGAGTGCTTACAACCTTGCAAGGGTCTTCTGGTGACATTGGTTGGTTGCAATGTGCTCCTGGCATGGATCCTGTGGAGGATGGTTCTGATAGGTTCCGAGATCTTTTACGAGATATAAGGTATTATATTATCGTTGGAGGTGGTGATTTAAATTCATTTAATGTGTATGATGGATAAATGTTATTGTTGGTTCTTACCAAGTCTTTTGTCGCTACTTGTATGATTATCTCATAAGATAGTAGAGTATTGCAGTAATGCTTATTATGTTTCCTCATGGGGATTCTACACGTGGCGTATGTCTGATCGGTAGTTTTTGTTCTATTGTCTAGGAATGGGATCCACAAACTACCGGATTCATTTGTTTACCTGCTCATTCCAGGTTTAGAAACTACTATTGCCCTGTGTTCAATCTCATTGCATTATACATTACTTTATCATCTCCTGATAAACTGTCTTTCAATTTACAGGACTCTTTAGTAATCATGGCCCTTTGTATTTTGTGAGCTGTAAACGATTCTTTTCAAAGATGGGTCTTGCTTGTCATATTGCTAAAATTCACAGTGAGGTACTTTATGTCCTGCTGAACGTAGCATTGTTGTATTCATTCCTGATTTCACTTTTCTTTTTTTAGCAACAACGAAGTGGAGATAGATAATTTTTTCTCTTACATTAGGTTTGAAAATTTATTATATTTATTCAATCCAATTTGCAGAGTAAAGCAAGAATTATAAAGATGAAACACAAAGACTTACATCTGGTTTGAAAATTTATTATATTTATTCAATCCAATTTTCAGAGTAAAGCAAGAATTATAAAGATGAAACATAAGACGGTCTCTTTTTATCGTTTTAAAAAGAGATGGATTGATGTTCTATATAAAATCCATGATTTTTAATTAAAATGCTAATGTTTTTCATCAAATGTATTTTTTGTTTAAAATACCGACACACCTTATGTTTGGAATAAAATCACCGATGTTCTTAATAATAATACTTATAATGTTTCTACGTCTCTATAAATAGACCGTTTCTCAGGAGACTTCCGCAAGAAAACCTATGTACTTTTTTCCTTTTCTTCTATTTTCTTCTCTGAACTAAGCAATCACATTTATTTTATGTTCGTTTTGAAGGCGTCAGTGGAACACAATGCCTGGGAACTGAAGCAGTATATTGAGGAGCTATACTGGGGATCTGGTAAACGTGTCATGTTGCTTGGTCACAGCAAGGGCGGAGTAGATGCTGCTGCTGCTCTGTCAATATATTCACAAGAATTGAGAGATAAAGTAGCTGGATTGGCATTGGTACAGAGTCCTTATGGTGGTACGCCCATAGCATCTGATATTCTTCGTGAGGGTCAAGTAGCTGACAAAGAAACTCGTAGGATCATGGAATTCTTGGTGTGCAAACTGATCAAGGTACTTTCCTGCACTAATCTTAACTGATACTTCAGTTGTGAGATTATTATAATTCCACACCAATTTACAAGTATTATGTCTATTCCTAGGGTGACATAAGATCACTGGAGGATCTGACCTATGAGAAGCGAAAGGAATTCATAAAAAACCACAAACTACCTGAAAACATCCCCCTTATATCCTTCCACTCTGAAGCCAGCGTGGCACCAGGTGTCATTGCAACAATGTCCCACATTGCACATGCAGAACTGCCCTGGCTTCCTCGATTTAATCAGGAAGATGAAGAAGAAGCTGCACTTGCTGGACGAAAAGTTCCTGTCATAGTTCCTGTATCTGCCGCCATGGCTCTCTCTTCACTGCATCTGCAACTGAGGTATGGGGAAAAAAGTGATGGCCTTGTGACATGTCGTGATGCTGAAGTTCCTGGTTCGGTTGTCGTGAGGCCTGACCGTAAGCTGGATCATTCTTGGATTGTCTACTCGTCCTGGAAGAAAGATCCTGTGGAACCTGATGCAAGTGAAATGTGTGAAGCTCTGTTGACAATGCTTGTTGAAATAGGAAGTAAATTCGAGAAATGATGGTGTATCTGTTTGGTTGTCTTTTTTGTCTCTCTTGCGAAGAAGTGTGAACTAATTTACTGATGATACTGCATTTGAAGTTTGTTTTGATATCTCGACCAATTTGATAATGCAATACAAGCAACTTTGACATGCTGGTTTCCGACGTCTTATATATCATGCTGGTTTCCGACGTCTTATATATCGCTAATTTGTTTTACACTCGTCCACTTGGTCGTCTGACCTTTTGAAAAATCTCTTTTGCCTGGTGCCTTGCATTTGTTTGAGGCATGCTTCATGCTTACCATGATCGCCCTAGAGGATTGGATGTTCTATTTCCTCATTCGACTTCTCATAACTAGATATTATAAAGGACTTTGTGCAGGATCCAAAATTTATTAAGCATTAGTCTCTGATGAATCTTACTGAGGTCCTAGTCTTCAGTGGCAAATTACAACAATCACTTGGACAAAGGAGCTCCCAGCTCCCAGATGGGATACTTCCTCTGTCGTCCCACAAATTATTACCTACTAGAGTTATCGTTCAGTTTATGAAAATAAATTAAAATAATAGAGTAATATGTTACTTTTTGATGATAGTGACGTGATAAAATAATATTTTAGTGTGGGATAGTTTCCTTATTTGTAATGCGTAAAGTTTTGTGCATGGGACACCTAGAAATGAGAAATGACTAAAGTTTTGTGAAACATAGAGAGTAGTAATATATGTACTAGACAACCATAGCTCATATATCGGGGTAAATGAGTAAATACGAAACCATTGATCCTCTCTTTCATCGCTTTAAAATAAAACAGATTTATAGTATGTTAAATTGATTGTAATATTTCCTCCTGTATTTATCCGTCTCACATGAAGTGCATTGTCTCAAAATCATAAGTGTGTGAGACATTGAGTTATGGCACTTCGGCGTGATGGTTAATGAAATACCCCAAGTTGAACCACTCATCCACTCACTCAATTTTTAATTTAATCAATTACTTTAACTTATTTTTCTCACGCATATCCTAGTTTTGTGGAAACTAGTATACTACGAATATTAGAAAGGATCGGAATATCCGAATATCCGAATATCGGAAAATGTGCAAGGAATTTTGCCTCTAATTATATACTTATCTTAACGGTGCAAACAATCGTTCTATACTTGGCATGACTATGATCAAGTTAGTGGTGAAACTAAAACGACATTGATGACCTCACATAAATTAGTTTGTTCATCATAATTCAACCTATAAATGTATAATCCTCATCAACCAAATTATCAAATTACTTACAACAATTTGTTGAGTTAAATACAAGAATGAATAAAGTATATTTCTTTTTCGCTATTCTGACCGTTGTGTGGGTTATCTCAGCAGAAGCCAAAGTTGAAGTTCGCATAATTAATGGAATGCCCAAGTCTAATATTCAAGCTCATTGTTTCTCCAAACATGACGATTTTAAAGACAAAGTACTTGTACCTCGCCAAGAATTCCTTTTCAGATTTGATATAGAAATTCTTACACCTACAAGATTTTGGTGTAATTTCGGTACCATACATGGTTCTGGCGAATATGGTGTTTGGACGCAAAATGTAGCAAAGAAGTGGTGTCGCGGTCACTGTACTTGGCATATAAAGCCACAGGGACCGTGTGTTGAAGTTTTTGATGATCGTAAAGAAGTATGCCAGCCATGGAAGATTCCACCAACTAAAAAGGTGTTGGAGTAGCATGGGGGATGTCGGAGGTTTGAACAGAGGCATAAAGTGGTTTAGGCATGAAGTTATAACATTGGTGTATGCGTATTTGGAGTTATAAGGTTTGAACAAAATTGATGTAAGAGTAATGTTTAAGAGTAGAGTAGTTAGATTTCCCGTTTAAAATAAAATAAATACGTAACTTAGTACCTTGTTTCGAAGTCCGGACTTAGACGTTGACTCGGTCATCCTACCAAGTCGGGTTAACCCATAAAACCTTGGTTTTATATGTATGTATAAAAATATTTATATATGTATAATTTCTATTAAAATTTATATATTAAGATTACAAGTAGTGTATCAAAGTGATAGAATAATATTAATTAAGAGGTTTAGAACATTGTGTAGCCATAAAATAATGTAATGTTTCCATTTTGAAATGATACCAAAACTTGCTAAATTCAATAGTGAAAATTGTCACCTTACATCATATAAAAATGAGAAAATTTTAGAATATACTTAAACATTTCAGGTTTTTGTAGTTTACACTAAAACTTTATTTTTTTTTAATCGACACTTGAACCTTTTGAATCCTTGGCACTAAAATATTATGTACCAGTTAGTAATCAAAATTGATGAGGCTAGGAAACACATCAAATATCACACAAACAATTTCTAATTTCATTTCAACTCGAATTGAATAATGCGCATAAAAAATAAACCCTTAAAGCAAACAAAAACTAAGTAAATCCCATAAATTAAACAAATTTAGTCACCAAATGACAACGAAATAAACGAACAAACAAAAAACAAGACAATAATATGAAAACTATAAAAAAGAAAAGAACATTACTATTGTTTAATTGAATGAATAATCATACGATTTACCAAGATTGTTAACCTTTCTTCAACTTTACAAATTGTCAAGAGTTTAAAAGGTTCGAGTGTCGTTTACAAAAAAAAAAGGTTAGTATAAACGGTAAAATCCCGAATAACTTTTAAGATTCCCCCTATTCCTTATACCCTTATAAGAGATTAAGCATTTAGTACCCTTTGTTTTGGTCAAGCATATCATAAAATTATTTGTGAGTTGTGACACCCTCAAGGTTATGGAGATTGGAGAGTAGAAGATATTTATTTTCTCCATCTCTTTATTTACAATCAAAATAATGTGGGGGAATGTATCTTTCTTATGATATGGGCTTACAAACTTCGCACGGCCCATATTATTATAATAATTAGCATTATTAAAAGCCCACGAGAGCGCCATCTCTATCCAGGTTCTGTAAGGCCCGTGTAGGCCCAGACGCCAGTTGTCGAAGTCCAACAGCTGAGCAAAATTTTTTTTTTAGAATCGGCCAAAAGATATATTAATCAGGAGAATAAAAAAGGCAAAGAGCCAAAGTTACAGCAACAGCAAAAAACAGAACAGAACAGAAACAGCAGGTCACAAACTCCCTAGATCAAACAGCGATCGGGATGTAGTAACCAAGATGTAAAATCGTAACCGTCCACAAGGCGACCTGCATTTCTAAACCAATACCAAAGCACTCGTTTCGTCCTGTCGACCACATCCGTCGAAGAGAACTCACAGCTATTAAACAGTAAAGCGTTTCTAGCTTTCCAGATTTCCCACAAAGTAGCGTGACAGATAATGCGGGCTTCCGTTGTTCGTTTATTTCCACCACCCAAAGAAGCCGAGAGGAGCAACTGTTTACAGGAAAAAAACGTCCGAACACGAGAGGTTACACCAATTTGCCACCATAATCCAAACCGCTCGAGAAGATGCACATCCAATGAGAAGGTGAATGGAATCCTCCTCGAAGCTCCCGCACCTCTTACATACTATAGAGATCTCCTCATGGATAATATGACGAGCACGAAGATTAGTCCAAGACGAGATTCTGTCAAGCACGGCTTGCCAAATGAAACAGCAGATTTTCGGCGGAACGCCTTTGATCCAAACACAATTAAACCACGAGAAATCATCAAACAACAAGACTTGCGCAGGTTGAGAGGACTCCCTCAGCTGCTTGTAACCAGCCTTAACCGAATATGCACTCTTACACCACTGCCAAACATCCAAGGCATCGGAGCGGACAAGAAAAGGGTTGAGCAGAATCTCCAAATTTTCAACCATATATAACTCAGCCAAAGAGAGTTCCTGTTTCCAGCACCAAGAAAACACTGAGTTCACACGACTTCTCACCAAACAATCACTGTCTAACTCCAACTCAAACAGATTCGGGAAATGATCCTTCAAAGCGTAACCTTTGTCCACCCACGGGTCGGCCCAGAAACTAGTTCTCTCCCCCAGACCCACGGATTTCGATAGATTATTCCGGAACCAAGGTTGGGACAGCACCTTTGTCACTAAATTAGCCCACCAAGAGGACCACCCAGCAGATTTTTTCCCCGACATTAACCAACTATTAACACAGCTTAACACATCACCATATTTAGAGGATAAAACTTTGCTCCACAGCCCTTTCTTAGTCAACAACGCCCAGCCCCACTTACCGACCAAAGCATGATTAAACGCACCCAAATCACGAACTCCCAGCCCACCGTCTGCCTTGCTTCTGCAAACTGTCTCCCAATCAACCCAATGTATTTTACGTGTCCCATCCTCCTTGCCTCCCCACAGAAAATGAGCTTGGATGCTAACAAGCTTTTTGATAACACATTTAGGTGCAATGAAATGGGAAAGGAAATACAATGGCAAGGACCCAACCACTGATTTCAACAGTGTCAGTCTACCCCCAAAAGATAGGTAGTTAAACTCCCATTTTTTTAACCTTTTCGAAACCTTCTCTATTACAACATTCCAACTAGCAGCTCGATTCTCACTAACACCAATGGGAAGCCCGAGGTAAGCAAAAGGAAGCGTACCTTTTACACAATTGAGTTTGTTCGCCCACCGAGAGCTCTCTGATTCGTCCACACCAATTCATACCAAACTGCTTTTTTTGAAATTCACTTTAAGCCCCGAAGAAGCTTCAAAGCACCGAAGAATCCCTTTTAACATTGCAATGTTACTTTCCACAGCTTCACAAAAGAAAAAGGAATCATCCGCAAATGGAAGGTAAGAAAT
>JAYMSL010003470.1:0-12395 GCA_036897195.1 Plantago coronopus | reverse complement strand
AAAAACCAAATGTGAATTCTACTGAATTCTAACGAATGGCCAATACGCAATGTAAAAGACCCACACATTCCCAAAATTCTATCAGAAGAATCATTTTCCCCAAATTCTACAATCACACAGAACCCTCAGAACCCTAGGGTACAATAAACCACTGACTCTACCCCAAATAATGTGACCTAAAAAACACAAACCACACACGGTACAGCTCGCTCAATAATTCTGACCTAATTAACAGCGAACAGAGCCTCGTTCCCAAATAATAGAAACCTACCTCACCAACAATTACTCGCAATAATGAATAATCACCCTGTACAGTTCTAGTAATCTTCAAATACAGTAGATACGGCCATTAAGAGGTGTAATTGAGACTCAGAAGACACTTGAAGAAGAAAGTAAAAATGGTGGAACAAGTAAAAAGTAGCTCTGGAAGTGCAGAGTGAAATCGAAAGCAAAAAAGCCAAAGAAAGAAGAAAGGGAAATGGTGGAGATAGTGGCGTACACGGGACAGCTTTGCATTAGCTTTGCTAAATTGCCATTTGGTCCTTCCACCTTTTATCCTAAGTTAAATTTAATTTGTACAAGTCTATACTCTATTTCTTGGGTCTGTGATAAATATTCGAGGCTTAGTTACTCGAACATCTTCAACCTCCACGGTGTATTCTATTTGCTACCTCTACGACACAAAAACCACAGCCTCGGCGCCATACACCACCTCGGCCACACCACCATAAAATACATTCTCTTCACCAAAACTACTTCCTCTCACCCTCGGCGCGTATTTTCATCCTCGCCGTCTTTTTTGGGAGGGGAGTAGGATATATACATATCCAACAAACACATTGACCTCACCCGCAACTCATTCTCGAAGTACCCCCAAATTTTCCAGGAATTTTCGAGCAAAATTGTAGCCTTCATCCTTGGCATCATTTTTCAAAGTACCCAACTATCTATTCTAGGTACTTAGAAACTTGGGGTACATATGTTGGGGATAAATTTATCCTCGGTCTATAAGATCTAAAGGCGCGATCTAATGATGGACTGGAGCTCAACCTCGACACCTACCAAGGCGTAGAGACCGGCGACGCTCTGAGAAACAGCCAATAGCCAACAATTACCAAGTCATCGGGGTCGACACCCTCATTATCTCCGGAGGCGTAGACCTCGATTACCCGCTGTTCAGGGTCGGCACCCTCTTTGCCGCCAAGTGCGTAGACCTCGATTAACTACAATCTGATACTTCAAATATGAGATGACACATTTCACTCTCTACACATAGAAAGGGCTCAGACCCCATTCCTATGTAGACCCTGACGAGCCCAGATGATTATGCCCACTTATCTGTTGATAATTTTAATTTTTTTGTCAAGAGTGGGATGGTACCTGTTGATGATAAAAAAATTTTTTTGTCAAGAGTGGGATTTGAACCTCTTTGCCGCAAAGGGCGTAGACCTCGATTAAACCACAATCTGATACCTCAAATATGAGATGACACATTTCACTCTCTACAGTCTACACCTGGAAGGGCTCGGACCCCATTCCTCACCCTGACGAGCCCAAATGAAAAAATAAAAATAAAAAATAAATTAATTTGTTGACACATTTCACTCTCTACAGTCTACACCTGGAAGGGCTCGGACCCCATTCCTCACCAATTTGTTGACACATTTCACTCTCTACAGTCTACACCTGGAAGGGCTCGGACCCCATTCCTCACCCTGACGAGCCCAGATGAAAGAAAAATTAAAAAAAAAAAAAAATTGTCAAGAGTGGGTTCAGGGTGAGCCCAGATGAAAAAAAAAATTAAAAAAAAAAAATTAATTTGTCAAGAGTGGGATTTGAACCCACGCCCTTTCGGACCAGTACCTGAAACTGGCGCCTTAGACCGCTCGGCCATCTTGACATATAGTTAAAATTTTACAAGAAGTCATATATATACACACATTGTTTTCAGACACGATAGTCTATTAGTCAAACCAAGGAAACCTATGAATTAATTTTCTAAATATAAGGAAGTTTATAAGATCAATTGGATATACAATGATAAATGAAGGCAAAAAAGATGTGAGAACTAAGTTCGATAAAAAAGAAAGAGAGAATCTTATCATTTTTATAAAAAAATCACTAAAACAAATACAAAAACCGAGTTAATTTTGAGTATATTATTCTTGAACATAAGTACTTTATGGATTCAACGAATCGGGAAAAAAAAGTTGACCATGATTATCATAATCGTCCACTCGAATTCATAATGAATGGGTCATTTCGAGAATGTACGAGATCTATCCATAAACAGAACTAGCACAAAAATATGACTGGGTTATAGATAAAAACTACCTGAACTAGGACAAGAGAGTGAATGTGACATTCCAAGAATCTTCAAGATTTATCTACCGATATAAATACTTAAATAGCACAAAATCATCTATAGAAAAGAAAAAGGAAGATAGAGTGAACGGGGCATTCCGAGAATCGAACTCGGGACCTCTCGCACCCGAAGCGAGAATCATACCACTAGACCAAATGCCCAGCTGCTTAGGTTGATTAAGTCATTTACATTCTCTAAGAATTTCTTGAACTTCAAGCAAAATTCCAATCCACAGGCTAGGACCGCTAGGATAGCAGTAAGGTGTCAAACATTGCACAACTTGAGTAACATACACTAACATGCCAGAATTCGGTTTCCGTATGTGCCGTGCACCTAGCTCGCACAGTCGCACTTTTTCATAGTTTTCATACATGGAGCTGGAGGGATTTCCTCAACTAGAGATCTGCACAACTAACGACCTAGAATGCGTTCCTCGACTACAGATCTTCGCAATGGAGCTGATAAGTAGATAAATTGTGTAGTACTATTATTATTTATAAGTTCATATGATGTTCCAGTTCACTTCAACTCAAGACTAAACTTTCTGTTAAGGGCAAACAGTAATAACCAACTAGTAGATCGTTTTCACGCAAGCGAACTACTTGAAACACAACACATACATAGTCACATACTACATGATACAACACATGATCTTCACTTGGGAAAAAAGGTTGGTATGTATATTTGTAACTACAAATCAGCTTCAAACGAAACACTGATAACAAACTTTCACTTATTACAATAGCTCTTCTCAAAGAAGTCGCTGCATCCTCTCCTATTTTCTTCAAATTCTTACAAACACTGGAAGCATACATAATCTATCTACGATTAGGAAAACATTTGGTAGACAACAAGGTGCAAACAGAGCGATGTTCGTCAAGTTTGCTTGTCTCATCCTTTTATCCCAAGGAAATACTAATTTACAGGCCGCTGTGTTTTAATATACATTCACAGCCACAGGGCATTATGCAGAATCGAGATGAGTGACTGGCTCAGACACTTTTAGTGACGAATCATGCTACTGGACGGTGCTCAAGCTTGGATCATCTGTACGTTCTGCAAAGAGGAAAATCAACATGCATTAGGTATTTCTCTAGTGGAAAAGGACAGCAAGAACGGTTGCGCCTGGAATTTTCATTGACTGAGATCCAAAGACAATTTGTGAACTATCAAGAATTTGTAATTAAGATTTATCCATCATTTCTATAGTGGTATCTTACAGAATATTATTCATTTACTGTGATCAAAACCTCATAACTTTCATATCAATATATTTCCTGCTCTATCAAGAAGACACTATTTCACTTCAAATTCTAGATGAGTCGGGCTACCCACATTGTTCTTCAAAGATCTTACGGGCTATCTTTCTGTAATAAAACTATCATATATAAAAGCACCGAATGAAAAAACCACTTACGTGTATAAAATATAAACCAAGTCATAATACTATATCTTTCTATTTCTATATGCAGAAAACTCTAAAGAAATGTTTTGTAGAGCATGCAGTGGATTCACAAGAACAAATACTAAGTTGAATATAATATCTTACCATTCCAGGAGTGCTTCTCCCTTTGAGTGTTTTTAAAGCCGCATCTGCAAAAGCCTGTGCTGCTTCAGCATCTGCTTCGGCTGCCTCGGCCTCCCGTGCCGCCTCTTCAGCTTCAGCCATTGCAGCTTCTGCCTCAGCTACTGCTCGAGCCGCTGCTGAAGCAGCTTCTTGTGGAGTCATACTCTTCATCTTGGCTAACTCCAAATCTATCTGATTTTTCGTGGGGAAATTGGCATCCATTTGGTCGAGTTTTAGAGAAATCCTGTGTCTTTCTTCCAGAATGGATATTGAGGGATTTCGTCTTCTTTCAGATGATGGAGAGGTTTCAGCTATTCTATATTTTCGTTTCATCTGGAATAAATAGAAGGCCCAACACATTTGAGACAGCGAAGACACAATTCATTGACAAAACTAAGTATTTGTGTCATAAGGCCAATGTAGCATAAAACAAATGTATATGGCATAGCATTACATACCTTAACAAGTTTCCCTGTTGCAGCCAAGTGCTTCAACTTTGCTGACAATATCCTCTTGAAGTTCGGAGGTGCCCAGTATTGATCCTGCAGCAGAAGAGGTTTTTTTTTCTTCAAAAAAGACTCAAGATTAAGCCATCGAAAACTAAAATGCCTGCATCACTACATAATTCAGAAAACTAATGGCATCCACGTGAGATACAGATACTTTGATATTGCTTAATCAGTTAATCCCCCTCACAGCTGTGACCACACTTATAAATTTGAACAAAAATACAGCCATAGCAGCATAACATACTCTCAAGATGATAAAATTTCATCAAGTTCCAGGGAAAAGGATTAAAAAACTAGATAGAAAAATGAAGATGAAACATCAGGAGTCACCAAATACGATTTAACTTCAGGCCATACTCAGATAGTCAGATAGCATGACATATCAAATGCTTTGTAAGGTGAAAATAACATTAATCCAATATATATGAATATAATAGGCACCTCTATGCATGTAGCTATGGTTGTCTTGTTGGAACCACCGGGCTCCCTAAGGTTAGTTATAGCTTCTATGATGAGATTGTCCAACCTGTAAGAAACCAGTGAAAGGAAAGAGGTTCAGGCGTGAGGGGCTGTACTTTACATCTTAAACACAATCACCAAGAAACATAATGAAGTGCCCATTCAGCATAGACGTTTAGATCTTATCCCTAGTCCACAATTATCAATACAACACTATGCCTTCAGAGAACTTCCTATATGCAAAACATTCCATTCTATCAAAGTATTAATTAAGTCATACAGTTCAGAAATCAGAACCTAGAAATCAGAACCTTCAAAACATGGAAGTTGGCTAGAATTTCCTATATCCAGTGCATGAAACATTATGGTGAAAGTGCTTCCCAGCATGTATATGAAGTATCTAACCTCATGATAGATCTCTTAGGACCATCATTTGGTGAAGAGCTCCCAGAAGCTGCTCGAGTCCTTGCATCTGCCATTTCATCATCACTATGGCTTAAAGCCGAATTAGCCATGGAGCTCTCTCCAACTCTAGGTGCAGGGTGTGCCCTCTTAAGTGCCAGCCTGGCCCTCTCCCGTGAGCCCCATCCATTCGCCATTACACTCATGTTCCTCCACTTGTCCTAACCAACACAAAATCAAGAAACCAACTAAAGCAAACACTAAAAGTTACATCAACATATCATTCCATAAGGTGCACCATATCTACCTTGAGATCAACATTGGACCTAAGATACAAAACTCCACTGAACTGCGGATCCTTAAGAATCGTCCTCCATTTCCCAGGCCCATGCTTCAGCACTCCAGCTTTTAGAGCTGCTTCTTCCTCGGGTGTCCACTTCTGCTTAGGCGCTCCCATCAAGTATCAACCAAAATCTAAACAACTGCACCTAAAGAGTAACCAGACCAATCAGACACTCAGATTTCCTCACCTCATCCACATACTAAAACAAAACTGCAGAAAACAATGCAAATGCAGAACAAATCACTCATCCACATCAGATTTCACAAGCTTCTCATCCCAATACCAAAATTGACCACAAAAACTCACGGATCAAGCTCACAAACTCAGAACTACACACTGAACACGCACAAATCGGCGATCAAATGATAAAACTCATAAAATACAGCAATCAACCACCTCCTGAGCCTAACCAACACAAAACCGATCGAAATTGCGCAACAGCCACAAACAAAGACGAAACTAAACCTAATCCGATCGTACATCCAACAAATTATCGAAATCGGTCGCGACAGAAGGAGGAATCGAGCTAAAAAATTACCTGGAATTGGATGATCGTTATCTGGATTGGATCTGGTTAACAGAAATTTGAAACACCCTCTTTATTTTTGTATATAAGTCTGTATATACGTATACTATACTCTGTGTATGAAAAAATGCAATTTAGCGGCGTATTTTCTCTTTATCTTCCACGTGGATTGTGTGTGCTAGAAGCGAGGGGAGAAGAAGATATAATTATTAATTTATTACACTTTGTTTTTGTAAGGCCAGATCTTGTCAAGGTGGTGAAACCAATGCCATTGATTTGTTCAGATCGGTTAAATTCACCTCAAATTATATTAACTGAATTGAATAGATCTGAACTAAATTCAACACATCTGAAATTAAGTTGAATGGAACAGAAAATTACTTTACAAATGTATTTCATTTCTTAACAAATTAAAAGGCAAAATAAATGTGCTCGTAGTGATACACAGCCGAACAATACATAGGTCATCGCCAAGCAGTTAGAGTAGCCACTCCGAATAACTATCCCAAACATACAAACTACCAGTCTGGACGGGTCAAAACTAACTACACTAGTACATGATGCGGGTTATTTCGGGTTGACCACCGGATTTTACATCCGGTAGGATGTCCGGATAAACGTCACCACAACATATAAACTACATACATATCATGAATATTATCAGAGTATTATTTGTAGAGAATGCCAAATTCGAAATTGAAATCAAAGGAAAATAACGAAAATGTGTTAAAAAAAAAAAAAAAAAAAAAAAGAAAAAAAAGAAAAGGGAAGTGGTTTGCTTTCAATTTGGGCCAAGCCAATAAGACACAGGCCATCCATTATTGAGGCACAATTCCACTGAGCCGGTCTGCTTGTGATAAGTCCGGTATGGAGTGACATAAGTCACATAACAGACTAGGGACCATATTTTTATGAATCCAAACAAATACTTAAATAATTCCTTTTCCATGTAATAATATAGAAAAATGCGTTCTTCTATTAGATTTAACATATTCGAAATGTATTCGAGTGTTCTTAGAATTATGCCTTACTCTTGTACCCTACTTAAATTTCGTGTTCACGAAATTGTGTCATTTGTTTTGAAACGGAAGGATTTCGGCACAAAAGTGAACTCGTATATATTAAAAATAAACTCAATGTCATTTGAAGATCCACGTAAGAGAGAATTATTGTGCGATATGATTCAACAGGTTTGGTCCAACATGAATACACAGATAAGGTAACAGTCACACCACATCGGATTGCATTATTAGGGCAAAGCAAATTGCACTTCAATACTTTTTAAAGATTCAAAACAAGCAATCAACACATGACACAATCTTTCCTTGAAAAGTTTAGTAGTAGTGCTGCATAGTGCAAGAAACAGTCAGGTCTCAACCTACAAGAGATTGTTTCGCAGTTGCTCATTTTACTTTTCGAAAATAGAAGAAAAATTTCCGAGCTCTCATGCTAAGTCGAACAGCATGTCTAGTTACCGCAACCACATTACTGAAGAAACAGCGAAGAAACATTGAACGAACGAAAGAGAATAGATTTGATTAAGCTAAGTACAAATTGCCCAATGCATATGTACAACCCCAAGAATAATAAACCAAAGAAAATTAAACAATCTTAACAAGAGTAGAGAAAAATACACAGGCGATAAATCCAGTCAAGTGCCGATGATATTATTTAAAGGCGCAAAATACAGACTTTGACGATTAAAATGGCAAACAATTAAGACCCCTTCCACTACAAAGTAACTGGAGGTAATCAATAATAAGTTCTCGACGTCTCCAAATATGTTCATGGCATCTTCGCATGTTCTTCTTCAAAAGCAGGCGTCCAATAGACAACAGCAGCAAAGGGCAGCCAAACTGCAAATCACAACACAAACGGTCAGATATATGTAAGATTCTTCGTGTTAACACGAAACAAGAATGCAATGCCACTGCATGAAGTACTGAACCAATGTTCCTTTTATCACATTGCAGAAAGAAGAGATAACAAAATCATATGTACAAAGCGTACGAACAACTACAAGCTTGAATAAGTAAGTTCTACTAATCCTCAAATCAGAAACTCCAGATCGTTTATATTCGATGTAAGAATCGAAAACCCAAAATTACCTATCTCAGATGTTCAGAGTCAACGTACTCAATTTGTTCATAAGACAGCAAAGGCACATACACAATGTTTGTCATTCTAGTCAATGCTGGTGTTTTCTTAATCTTAATTCGTTCCGTAAGGGTCTAATTTTAGTTAAATTCTTCAATGCCTAGATACAAGAAGAATCAGATTTGCGGATTTTCTGGTATTCTTAATCTTTAATCTGTTCTACGAGGGTCTAATCTTAGCTAAATTCTTGAATGCCAAATAAAGATAAAAGAAGATTCAGATTTGCTGATTTTCTGGTATTCTTAATCTTAATTTGTTCTATAAGATTCTAATCTGAGCTAAATTATTCAATGACAAATAAAGATAAAAGAAGATTCAGATTTGCTTGTGATCTTAATCTCTGCATTATAAGGCTCTAAATTTAGCTAAATTCTTCAATGCCAGATACAGAGAAAAGAAGATTGAGAGCTAGAACCTTTAATAAATGCATTAAAAATTCAAAATCCAGATAAAAACAAACTCATAAAAATCAACGCCACCTCGAAACTCCCATCCAACAAATTTGTCAATTCTCGACACCAGATAACAATGCACATTAATAGCTACAACGTTTACCAATGGATATTCTCATACTCATAGAATATTCACAAAAATCCAATCCAATTTTTCTTTCAAACAACCACCTATCAAATTCCAAAACGGCACCGCATGACACAATCGGAAAAAACCTAAACCCTAGATCTAACCAAAACTAAAACAACAAAGGCACAAGAAAACGTTGACTCACCATCCTTCCATGAAGCTAGGCCCGCTACTCTGCTGCTGCTGCTGTTGCGGCGGAGGCGCGCCGTACTGCGGGGCATACTGCGGCGGGTACCCCTGGGGTGGGTACCCTTGCTGCGGGTAGCCTTGCGGCGGGTACCCCTGTGGTGGATACGCGTCCTTTGGGTAACCCTCCGGTGGATATCCTGTATAAAAAAACACCACGAATCAGGATCCAGCTCAAATCTCGAATCAGATCACAAATTCAGAATAAATTCCAAAAAAATTGAAAACGAAAAGTAAAGCGGAAATTGACGTGCCTTGAGGAGGAGGAACGCCGACGGGAGCTTGATTCTGGTTGTAGTAACTCATGATTTGAGATGAATTGAGAAGAAAATTGGGGGATTTGGATGATGGAGTCAATGGAGAATTGGGATGTACAGTTGATGAAGAGAGAGACGGGTTTAGGTGGTGGTTTATATAATGGATAAAATTGTAATGGGATTAGAATTTGGAAGTGAGAGAGAAAGTTCGTAAGCGCGTGGAGTTCGCGTCATATGAGACTTACTCTTTAAGTAAGACCTTCTACACTATATTATGGTCCTTAAATTTTATTAAATTATTATAAAAGTCGGATTTTTATTATAAGATTGTAAAAACAAACATATGTTTTTTAGGTGTACTGGGATGTTTTAAGTATGTATCTGTATATTTTATATCGTTCATTTTTTGTATATAAAGAAAGCGCCATCCACAATAATGTCTGTTGGTGGCGAGGTTTTGAGATTTTTTCGTAATAGTTTGAAATTATTCTTGGCGGTGTTTCATAATTCATATTATCGGAAATTGGTATGATATATCCACTTTAGAGACATATTATTCATAATTTATTTTGATATCGAGACTCGTACGTACGTAATATATATCAATCGAAGTAGCACTTGATGCGATTCAATTTTAGGAACTCATTTTACAAATTTTTATGTAGATTCCCGTTCATAATCAATTTCTACTTTTGGTAGGTGATTTCATTATGTTAGACTATTTTTCCTAACCAGTTTCGATTTTAGATGGTATTGTACGTAGTAGTTACCTCTCAAAATAAAAATAAAAAAGGTAGTAGTTACGTTATGCATGTAAAGACTTCACCGTTGCTTTTGTTATTTGTGATTAATAATATTTCGATGTGCTTAAAACTTCACCGTTCAACCACGTACATTGCTTCAACATTTGATGTTAAATCCGTTAGAGATTAAGACTTCGAAATACTTCATATAAATTAAAATGGAGAAGAGTGAGTTTTAAATGCGATTGATTTATCATGATTCATAACTTAAGAACACGATATGAGACTTAACTGTTCATCCTAGGGATGTCAACGGATCATAATCCGCTCAAATCCGTCCAGGATCCGTTCACGATCCGTTTCATTTTTCATTAAAAATAAATATGCGTTTAGGTTTGGGTTAACACATCTGCGTTCCCAACATCATAACCTATTTAACCATATTTTTTTTATTTTTTTTTGATGAAGCGGATTGTGAACGGATCCTGAACGGATCCTAGGCGGATTCAAGCGGATCATGATCCGTTGACATCCCTAATTGGGAGTGTGGGAGAATAAATTTCTTTCTTTAGGGGGTCGCATTGTGCTGATTAATTCTGTTCTCTCATCCCTTCCGACATACATCTTTTCTTTTTATCAGGCCCCGGTTTCAGTTATTAATGAGCTAGTCAGTTTGCAGCGACAATTTTTGTGGGGTGGTACTATGGATTCGAGCTCTAGGAAAATACCGTGGGTGGCGTGGGGCAAGGTGTGTATGCCAAAATCAGAAGGAGGATTAGGAATAAAAAATCTGCGAGCTTTTAATAAAGCTTTGTTGAGTAAATGGATGTGGCGTGCCTTAGATGGGAGCTCGACTTTATGGGCTCGAGTGCTTAAGTCCAAGTATGGTGATGCTGTGACATGTCTTCGGCAAAGAAAAGAAGCAAGAAACAGACAGATTTGGTCTAGTTGGTGGAGGGAGATACTAGATATTGTTGGTGACAATGATTGGTTCCTTGGAAGATGTAAGAAACAAATAGGCACAGGTCAGCAGACTTCGTTTTATATGGAGCCATGGCTTGGTGATGCAGTGATACTGAAGGACCGGTTTCCTCGTCTATTTCGATTAGAAAGCAATTCTGGATGTACTGTGGCAGAGCGGGTACAGAAGGTTGATGGGACATTACGGTTTACGTGGTGTTGGACAAGGAGATTGCTGGAGCGAGAAGAGGAAGTAGTCGAGGAATTGAGGCAGCAGTGTATTGGTAGTCAGATTGGAGAAAGTGGTGACGACAAATGGAGATGGATGGACAATAATGATCGAGTTTATAAAGTAGCAAATGGGTACCGTCTTCTCAACACTCGGGACGATCCTTTGACTATTAAAAGATTGGCAAAGCGAATCTGGAATCCGCTGGTACCATCGAAAATTTGTGCTTTCGCATGGAAAGCATTGCAAAATAAAATCCCTTCGAAGGTGAATCTGGATCGACGAGGAGTTTTTCTTGGCACGGGTAATTTAGGGTGTAAAAGCTGTGGTGCGGAAGCGGAGAACACATGGCATATTTTTGGAGAGTGCAGGGAGATGCAAAGGATATGGGATCTGGTGTTTGATTGGCTGAAGAAGCCGAGAACAGCTGTAGGCGATTTAGAGGAGAGCTTTACTTCCTTTGGATCTTTATTCAGTAGCCAAGAGAGACGGATAGCGTATATATTCTGGTTCAGTACGGTTTGGAACATTTGGTTGGCTAGAAACGACAAAGTGTATAATGATGTGCAAACGGTACCTTGGAGAGTGCTGGAAAAAATTCAGTTGAACACCTGGTTTTGGTTAACTGGGAAGGGAAAATTGAGCTCAAAGAGAAACTATGCAGATTGGTTACTGGAACCTTTGATGTCTCTCAACATAACTTAAAGGCTGGACGATTACACAGGTTAAGGAGAAATGAAAGTTGATGGGTCAATTACAAAGCTGAGAGCATGTCAGAACATGTGGGTTTTGGAACCTGCGCATGATCAGTCACGTTTGATTCACTGGACAAGGATCACACACAGACATCTTGGTGCTTTCTGTTTGGTTATGGTCATACAGGTCAAAACTGGGAAGTTACAAATGCACAAGGCTACTGGAGAGTTGAATATTGTTTGGTCTATGATCACATCTTTAAATTTCTTGCTACTTATTCCTTCGTGAGTAAAGGGTGTAGGAGGTTGACAAATATAGATCAGATGGTATCAGTTACGTAATCTTTTCCGTTTTGATCTATGATGACATCTTTAAATTTCTTGCCACTTATTCCTTCGGGAGTATAGGGTGTAG
>JAYMSL010003469.1:0-12398 GCA_036897195.1 Plantago coronopus | reverse complement strand
GTAAATAGTCGATGTTTCATGGTAAACCGTTGATGTATTGCAAAATAGTTGATGTTTATTGAAAAATAGTTGATGTTTATTATTAATAGTTGATGTTTGTTGTAAATAATTGATGTTTATGTTAAAATAGGTGATGTTATATTATAAATAGGTAATATTTTTAAGTAGACTTTTTAAAAAGACCACATTTAGTGGACTCTCCCAAAAGTTTCTCGTTAAGGAAATGTCTAATACGATTATGCGAATACCAGGAACAAGAAACCATAAAACGGACCGTCCTCTTTATGTATTAAATCTGGCATATTTGAACCGGCCTGCAAGTTACACCATAATTGTTCAACCCAATCGTTTGCCCTCCCCCTAACCCAAGTCCATTTCTTTTGGGGCTTTAATCCCAATCATACTGGTAGTATTTTCGTCCAAGTGTACTAATTTAATGGATTCAACTACTCTATATTCTCAGCAAAGAAAAAAAAAAAAACTTAACTACTGTCGAACGAGAGTAGTGCTATTACACGAGTCAAACTTAAACACAAGTAATATTTGAGTGTGCAACAGATTCATCACCAAACTTTCTTGTTACGAGATCTAAACGTGTTAACCTCACTTGATACGGGACGTATCTAGTATCCTTGGAACAATCCAAGCATTAGAATACGAGACGTATCTAGTATCCTTGGAACAATCCAAGCATTTGAACTTTGCTCTGTTTGATAGTGTGCTATGCTATCTGCTTGTTATCCTTTTCCCGGGTTTCTACGTGTGAGAATCCTGTTATTTTACATAACGTTCCGTATCATCACTCAAACTCATCATCACTCATCATCAGACTTTCTAGTCTAAGAGTCAAGACTTAAACATGTCTAGCTCACTCAAACTCAAGGTTTAATTTGCTCTGTAAGGTCCTATTATTTTCGATTTAAATTCAATTTATTCATATAAGATTTGATTAATTCAAATTAATTATTTAAATCCAGTTCAGAAATTCCTGATTGGATCAAATCGAGCGTAGGTTAATCATCAAACTTCCAACAAGACTTCTAATCAAGACTTCTACTTTTCAAAACGGTAAAGTTGACTCAAACCGATGAAATCAGAGAACTAAACTCTCAAGATTTTCAACAATGGTGAAAATGCATGGAGAACATGTTCGGGCTTTACAGGCAGCAAAAATACAGAGAGCTGAATCAGATGATTTCAACTTCCAACATGTTCGGGCTTTATGGAGGTGCCGGTGGCGGTATGGTTCAGCGGTTACGACAGAATGAGTCCGGAGGTGGTGTAAGAGGAAGCTTATGTAAAGGTAAATTGCGATTTGGACAACACAACACAACTGTTTACCCCATTCTCTGGGAGATTTCTTCCATTAAGTTTGGAAGATTTCGGCTAAATTACATCCAAAGGATGGTTTACAAAGATGTTTAAAAAAAAAAAAGAAAGCAAAGTGTCCAAAAAAATTACAAATCAAGGCAAAACAGTAATAATCTGTACATTTTACGGAAATATGTACATTTAAGTTGTACATTTTGCACAAATTATAACACAATTGCACCCTAAATGTACACATTTCCAACAAAAAACTGTACATTTCTGATCAATATAATGTTTGTCACTATTTTACCTTTTTCTGAAAGCACGTATCCCAAGAGGTACCGGCTTGTAATCCTCCCATTTAACAATTCATCTTGTAATTTGACATTGATGTCTTTAGTTTTTTCTCCATGTTTGAAATTTGAAATGCTTGATTCCTTCTAAATTTTCAAATTTGCATTGTCGCATTTTTGTAATAGAACTAGTCTTTGGCCCGTCGAAATTCGACGGGGAATGGAGATACAAATAAATCAGCAGTTGATCATATTCGTAATGTTTATCTTCCACTAAATAATACCATATATCGTAGGGTACTTTATCTATCATAGTTTTTACACTTTCCATTATTTTATTCCCTGTCAATGATTTTAGCAACTGAAGTAGATTGTGAATGATTGAACGTAGTTTTGCAGTACAGAGCCCGTTGGCATGCCTAAGTAGGTTCTTACCAGGGCCCATACCCACCACTTACTCATAAGAGACCTGACATAGATAATAGCTTCCCCCAGAAGTGAATTATACTCGAACTCATTTATGACACTAACTGGGCCTATTTGGATTCGTAATGGATCCTATATATAGTGGGTTCGAGTTTAGAAACTCTGGGCTCATTTAGAACCTATTTATTACAATATATTACAAATAGATTCTCCCACTCCAGCTACAAAGTAGAAGAGATGAATTAATAAAGGATATAGAGTTTAAAAATGGTTATTTATTAATTAGACATTTAAAAAATTAAAGCTCGTATTTGATTTTGGGGGTGGAAGGAGTAATTTGTGTGGGCTACCCACACAACTCGTAACGTAAATCTGTCCTTACTCATACGTGTGTCTTCAACCGTTTAAGTACCTCACATGAGCTTCATATTTCCGAAAAGAAGATCTACTTCCACAATGAACATCATGCAAAATATGTCTGAAGTTTTCACCAAAAAGCTGATTTGAACAAATCATAACATCCAACAAACCCCCGTGATTTATTATCAGGGCAATGAACTACAATTCCCACCAACTGATCTAAATTAATGTGTAGGATGTTACTTAGACCCAGACCATATATAGTACTTCCTCCGTCCCGCCCGAAGCTTAACATTTGACTTTTCAGTCAAAAAATAAGGGCGTAGATAGTTTTAAATAAAATATTGATAGTGGGTTTGAAAAGTAAGTATATTTATTGGTAGTGGGTGTGAAAAATTAGTGGAATAATAACTTTTGATTATATTTATTGATAATGTAGAAAGTGGAATGTCCAAAAATGGAAATGAGAAGTTTCAAATGGGTCACCCAATATGAAAAAATGGGAAGCTTCGGGCGCGACGGAGGAAGTAGAATCTAAACTTAAGTCCCGGACCCAACACATACTCATAACAAACTTTGTATAAAATAAATAGTTAATCCAAACCTGAAATCTCCCGCCCCATCCCCCATCGAGTATCCATACCCGATGTGGTGAAACACTAATAAAATTTATGAAAATTATACTCTACAATTTTTAAAATAATATTCCAATTCACAAACATGCTAAATTTATAATATCAATTAGGCTATTTCCAGCAGTTCAGCCTCAACTCTGCCACGTCAGCATTCCATTAAATCTCAGCCTCTATTCATCCTCAACACTCCAGCAATTCAGCCTCTCATTTATATCTAACAATAAAACTATAATACTATATAAACACCATATATTTAGTTGTCAAAGTGTCAAATATACATATACAACTTCCTTGTACATATTGAAATAAAGTAAATTAAATATTTAAATAAAAAATGAATATCTATAATATATAAAGAAAAATAAATATTTAAAAAGGAAAGGTATTTTTGGGAAAGTACAAAGAACCGACACCATATAGAAGAAAATAGATGATGTTTTTGAAAATACAAAAAAAAAAAAAAAAGTTAGATACATGAATCGAACAAATACACGCCCTTTAGAAACAAAAGTTTCAAACCGCTGGGTCACTACCACCTTACATTCAAAATAATAAGAAAGAAACGCTATCATAATTCCGTAAATAATTTTTTTTTTTTAAAAGACTAAAATCATGCTGAGGCGCGCCTGAAATTCTCAGGCGCACCTCAGCGTTCAGTTCTGTTGAGGCGCTGCTGGAGCGCCTCAACTCCAAACTCAGCCTCTCTTCAGCCTTTGTTGAAGAGAGCTTTAGCATAAGTAGCGTTGTGAACCTTTGTAAACTCTCTTAAACTTTGTAGTATCATATTCGACCCCTCTTACATTGCAAGACGTCCCTATGATGACATTTGTATAGACCGATTCTTTATGGGACAAGCCTTGACTCTTCGAGCGGGCGTCGATTGCTCATGGAATGCTCTCCGGATAATAAACCAACTCATCTCCTCCCAAACCCTCCCCCCTCCCACACTTTTATCATCACCCATTCATGCATTGACAAACTTTCGAGTGAGTCACCAATCCTAAAATTTCTCCAAAATAAGCACACTTAACTATTAAGTTCATACTGATAGATTCTCAAAATAAGAATTTACAGTGCTAGTATAAGTAGTGTTATCATTATCATCTATTCAAAACCGTCGGTTATTTTGTAGACAAAATCTGCTATAGATGGTTATTTTATACCTGCCTGTCATCTGCTAACCGTCCGAAAATAAGCATATGGAGTGTCTTGTGTAGAATTTTTTTGCCATTTGCCTACCACCTGTCATGTTAAGTGAAAAGCGCGACTGTTGGAGTAAAAATATATCTGGCATGATAATTGGTAAGTGATTTAATCAACTCGTTCTAGGGATCCATTATGCTTTTGGTGAATAACCACCCATCGCACCTCTACCTTAAGAGGTCTAGGGATCCATTATGATTTTGGTGAATAACCACCCATCGCACCTCTACATTCAGAGGTCTATTGATTGTCCCAATTACATCTATGTAAAATATAAGATACTAATTATTAATTATGCTACTTACATACTCCCTTGTCTCATATAAGAACTACTTTGAACTCCATTTTTTTCCAACTACTAGTTTACAACCCGTCGAAAATCGACGGGATAATTGATCATTTGTGTAATAATTATATTTCACAAAATAGAATATCTAATTAAATTAAAACCGTAATATTGATTTTCATGACAGTAAAAATCAATTTCAGATACACATTCATGACTTTCGAATACGTAAATAGTAAAATTTCGAAGCTAACCCCCCGCGTGTGATATGACAGTATTAATCAGTTTAATAGTATGAAGTAGCAAATTCTAATAATCCCTATGTCTTCATATCATCTTATTACTTTGTATGATTTGTTATTTCTTTCACTCAAAAGTCATAAATCAAAATTTATTTTCCCTATGACATTGCTTGATAACTCATCGTCATTCACCCACTTCCTCTGCCCAATAATAAGATTTGCAGTTGATTTTTGTGGGGTAAAATAAGAATTGTGTTACTTTTCCATTAACGAATGGTGATGAATTTGAGAAATTGATTTTAATAGGTAAACTAATTGGTATTGATTTGGATAAGCAATAGTAGTGGGGTTGGACAAATAATTAATTTTTTTAATTCTGACAAAAATGAAAGAGTAAGCCTTTTATTGAGACGTCAAAAATAAAAACCGGAAACCTTATTATGGAATGGAGGGAGTAAAACATTATCATTCTGCATTCAATAGTCAACACAACTCCTCCACCCCTGCATGGATCATAAATTAGTTCCCCGTGGGCGTAAGTTTATAAGTTCTTCTCTCTTGTCTATACGTGTTTGTCATTTACTAACTTGCTACTTTTGCCACTCAAAAGTCATATCACAAATTAGTTCCCGTAGGAAACCCAAGTTCAACATGTTCAATCTCATAATAAATAAATTACAAATCGTTCTCCGTATAATTTCTAAACTAAACTGAATGGACCTAAACTAACAAAATTGAAGTATGAATTTGAACTGAGCAAACCTGAAAAGAATTGAACTAATTAAACTGAACTGATCAGACAAAAGTAAATTGAATATAAGTTGAATCAAACAGAGTTATATATGATCTGTATACCTGCATTGGTTCATCATCTTACCTTCTTACCTCAAGCGACTTTTATCATAGTTCTTAAATCATTTGTGACATTCTAAATATTACTACAATAAGCGGATTTGAAATTGAATAGACATGAAGCTTGCTTCAACTATTAGAAGAGAATCAAGAATCAAACATAAATCGATATGATATCCATCATGACCAATTTGAGTTTTCCAGAGAGCTAATGAAGTTGGTTTGGTGAATTCGATTGAAAAATCGATTAGAGAAGCACTACCAGTCCAGCTGCAACATTATTGGTCCAATACAAAATTATTAATAAACTAATTATATTATATATTGACAATTTATAAATTACAAATTCACTACCCATTAAACATAACTGAATTAATATAATATGCTCAAACTTATACTAACTCCATCTCATTTTACTTTCAAAAAAAAAAAAACTCCATTTCATTTAAAATTTCCTAAGGCTTACTATTTTTCAAACTCTGACCGCGAATTACTCGAAAATTGTACAATTACAAATATAAAAAACCTATATTTCAAATTTCCGTTTCTGGATGTATTTAATTAAACTTAACGAACTCTCATCAATGGTATCAACGACTTCCTTAAGTTAGGCAAAAACCTCTATCAGGAATTTAGGATAAGTTAGAATACATATATAAAAAATAAATGAAATTGTAAAATAAATGAACAATGAAGTTACTATAGGGAATGGGTTAATCTATCATCATTGCTAGATTAAGGACGTGAATTTCGAGAGGCAAGTTCAGTTTAACAAAAACAATTTGTTATGATACTTATATATATGCCCGGTTTAGTTCACCTTAATTTCAGTTATATTTAATTCATATTCATTCGTCAAAGCACTTGTAGCCGAGTGGTGGTTAGCTTAGACATTCCTGATCCGAAAGGTCATGGATTCGATCCCCGTAATAGGTGATTATTTCCCTGAAATGGGTGATATTTACTATGTATTTCCGTCAATTATAAATCCGTAGAACGATTATAATTATAATAGTTTATCTAAAAAAAAACCATATTCATTCAGTTCAGTCAATTCAGACATTTTCAAATGAACTGAACATAATATATATATATATATATATATTAAGAGTATGATAATAAGTATAAACTGGCGTGTGAACAGCGCGTGGAGATGAATCCGCTCATTTTTCTTATGTCGCCATCGTCTCTCTCGCTCCTTCAGTGTTCATACTTCAAACAACGCCGTAACTCTCTCGCCATCTCCACCATCAATTCCGACGATGACTCAGAATTTCCACCATCTCAATACTGGCGACGAGTACCTCCACACCACTGTCCCCTGCCGCTCGGAATCGCGCAAAACTCGATTCCTTTAACACTCAAGCTCCGACAACAATTGGTCACTGCAGGCGAAATTCTATGTCTGCAAGTGGTGTTGGGGGCCTATTCGCCTAGAAAGGGGAAACGTGATATCAATTTCTATTATTTGAAGCTTCACCCCAATTTCTTTCTTCGAGGTATGATATCATCCATCAATTCTTGTATTCCTCCAATTTACTAGGGTTGGTTTGATTTACAGATAGAGTGTTGTAGTGCAGAATTTTGTGTTTTGTTACTCTGTTATTGTTGTTCATCCTACTTTTGTTCTTAATTTTTAGGGTTGGTTTGATCTACAGATAGAGCAGCTTGCTCTTTTGACTTCAGTAGATGCATGTATTAATCGATGTTGGTTATATAATATCAGTAGCCATTAGAGCCCAATTACAATATAGAAATCCAATTCAGTTATTCAGTTTTTTGTCAATACTATAAAGATTGCACCTGATTATTACAAGTCCTGCTACGCTTGTTTTACAGTAGTAAATTTTTGTCTAATAATGAAATAAACATTTGGCTAACATTTAGCTGGATTATTTGGATTAATGAAACCCTTTTCGAACTCGGAAGATGTAGTAATTAAATCTGTTATCATGGATGTTACCAGATGAAGGAAAGACTCAATTTCCGAGCAATATATATGCTGCTGATATTTATTCAGTAACAGAAGCTCAAGAGTGTATCAGCTCGTATGTGCATAGGACTCCAGTCCTCACAGACTCTAAATTCAGTTTCTGGAAGAAATCTCTACTTCAAGTGTGAATGTTTGCGGAAATGCAATACGTTTAACTGAATCGGTTATATTCTCCCAGGTGAAGAAACATATTAGTGCATAATAAATACCAAGAGCTTATGCCTGTAATTAATCTATCATTATTTCCTTGTTATGTTAGTGGAACTTTCAAATTTAGAGGAGCCTGCAATGTTGTATTTTCACTTACCGATGATCAGGCAACAAAAGGTGTTGTAACACCTTTGCAGCAACCTCCCCCCTAGATTGCATTGTTGACTCACTCCAGATGACCCGGCTACCATAACGCACAACATTCTCAACTATGCATTTCAGAGCATTTTTTTGGAATGACAATATGCGCAGGTCTGGCTGAGAGTTGCAAAATTGTCTATGTTCATTAGACTTAGACATCCCAATTCATTGGGATGGTTCTACCCTACTTTAACTAGGGTACCTGACTTACATGAGTACAAGGTTGAACAATGTAAGTTTCTAACCATAAATTCTGTAACTGGATTGTACTATTTAGGAATGGGTAGTTAGTAGAATAACTAGATTATCCAACAAGGGATTTTGTTGCTGCTTATGCGAGATATTTAATCTGATTTGGGATGCTTTTTGTGTATAGATGGCCATGAGAAAGTTAAGGATTACCATATAGTTGTTCTTTATTGAATATTTACATCCGATATTTGCAAATATATCATGCCAGTCGAAAATAAGAGTTTTGGTTTACTTAATGTTCATGGTCTACCTTAAATGAGTTGAATCATATCTACTACTTGGTCTCTTGCGATTTTGGTATCAGTGAACGGTATACTCTTTAATTTGCAGGAAATCCTGGACGAAACTGCTGATATAGACTTGGTGCTGATCTCAAGTATAGTGATGAGTTTGTGGTGAGGAAAATGTTCCCATGTGTGAAGCTAATACATGCATTTCATTTTAGATCCTCTATTACCATGTTTCTCCAGACTTCGGGTGAGATAGTTTCTCTTGCGCCTGTGCTTCTACAGAGCCTCAAATTAACGTGATATCTGCTATTTCGAGAATAGTTGTGTTTTTAGGTGAAGTACTTATCGAATTTCAAAACATTTTCATACTCTGTAAACTGGATTTCATTCCGAAACATGTTAATTTCTCAAATTCTGTTTGGCATGTCGGTATTGAGGATTGAACATTGTGGGGTTGATGAGATCGATACTCTTTGCCACCTAAACTGTTATGTGAGGATGCAATGAACAAATTGTGTTACTGTAGATGGCTGGGTGAACTGCTAATTCTGTTTTTCTAATTTAATAATGCAGGAAGGCCAACATATCATTTGTTATATACCATGTGAAGAATTAGGAGTGTTGATGCCAAAATATGTGACGGAAAGGAGTATCGAATTTTATGTGGCCTGGGCGTAGAATTCTTCTTGAACATAGAGTCTTACTTCAGTTACCAGAGGTGTAGAATCAGCATAACAGGTACATAAATGTTTTTCTTTATTTGTGCTGTTATTAATGTGTTTGATGCCCAACATCCAATATTTGAATATTAATTTCACCTACAAAAGAAAACAACTCACAGATTTTCACATATCTACTATATGAAGTGAGGTGAAAATCTGGATATAGTTTCTCTCTGAAGTCCGTTGTCATGACTCTAGAGCAAAAATCGACATGTTTTTGTTTGTTCACATAGAATTACATATAGAAACTCTACCAAGAACACCCTTCCTTTTTTACACCTCTTGTTTGCTTTGTCGGTTCTGTGGATGCTGATGAATATACAAAGTTGGTAGCCGGACCTGAACAATAAGAAATAAGGGAGGAGTAGATGTCCTAAAACTTGGCAACGCTAGAACTTATAATTAAATTTCTTCGATAAAAAAATTGTTGTTTATATGTTTTATGAGGGAGATTGGACAGTATCATGGTATTTTCTGTCACATGAAGATTCAAAAATAAATTTCTAAATTTCCTGTTAGATTTTGATTTTATATGATATGATGTCGATAATCTGGATTAAACTACTGATGCATCGTTGAAGGTATTAATAATTTTCTTTTACTTAAATCATAACTTTGTGGGTGATTTTCTATCACATGGATTCGTTTGAGTAAATGTTGTAATTTCTGTAGATGTCGATGTTGCATGTACATGTATCATGGAGCAAATATGGTACTGAAAATTGAATTACAGAGTAAGTGCTACATCAAAAGGAATGATAAGAGTATGCACTGTAAATATGTTGATGGTTTTTATTGAAGATATCAAATTCAAAAAGACTACTTATAACATGGAAAATTAGCCTATGTTTACCATTTACCTCTATTTTATCCAGGTAAAATTTGTGGTCTTCTCTTCATACATTTGGGTATGGTATCAAAGCTAATGCACACGGCAGTACGATACTGAGGTTCCTCTTCTACAGGTCTAATGTGTATTATCCAGAACAAGACCCCCTAGAACCATATATGAAGTTTTCTCTTCGTAGGGCTTGAGAAAAAATGATTGAATTCCAGGTTTTGTCTATGTATGCAATTCGAATATTTGCATTCTAATAAATCACGGCATGATGATAAGTGAGCATTTTAGATTATCTTAAAGAATGAATGTTTCATTGATCTATCAAACCACAGATTACATAGAATTTCACCTAAGCGGCTAAGCCTATGGAATTCCTATACCTACTAAAAAATCCATACGTCTGAACCCAGGGGTGGTACAGTGGTAAGGTGCAGGGTGTAATGGTTAGAGCCTTAGAGGTTCCGGGTTCGATTGCCGGAGATGGAGATTTATTTGGTGATATAAGTTTGGTATTGGTGTGGGGTATAAAGTTGGTATTGGGTTAATGTAGGAGTAAGAGTAGGAGTAGGAGTAAAAAAAAAAAAAAAAATCCATACGTCTCTCGCTAAATTGAGTGCAATAGTAAAAAGTAAGCTTCAGTAAATTTTTGTGTCTTGAATGATTTGTGTTACCACTTAACTAAATGTATTCTAAGTACAAAAGATACACATTAAAGTATTAAACTACGGACATTTATAGTTATTGTATTTAAAATAATATTGTTTTTCATTTCCTAAGAATAAATAGTCTCCTGACTTCCCCAATTATAATAAAATTGATTTAGGCTCTCTTCCTTTATTTTCAAATGAGATTTTCGGAACGAAGCTGGACTTGATTTGAAATGAACTGAACTGAACTTAAGTGAAATACAAATTTTAACTAACTAAGGCTCTGTTCTTTTCAACTTAAGTTCAGTTCCATTCCATTCAGTTCAGATCAGTTCAGATCAGTTCAGGTTTGGTTAGTTCAAATTTGTACTTCACTTAAGTTCAGTTCAGATCAGTTCAGTTCAATTCCGAAAATCTCAGTTGAAAAGAACAGAGCCTAAACCTATACTGAACTGAATGGAACTGAACTTAAGTTGAAAATAACAAAGCCTTACACAGTGGATTACATGTCAATTTCGACTCAATCATAAAATAGAATCCCGCAAAGGCATAACGTAATTTAAGTGTCTTCCTAACCTCAAAAATAGAAAATTTTATTCCACTAACACATTTTTTATTATTTATCTTTCTCATTTTATCATCACTCTATATTATCTCTCTCTTATTTTATCATCACTTTACTCTATTCACTCCTCTCTCTTACTAATATAATACTAATTTTCATAAAAACTAGATAAAGTAAGCACATAAGAAATTTGTAAAACACCGGAGGGAGTATAAAATATTAAAGATATATTTTTAAAACAGTTCAATAAATTAGAAACACTTCAATAAAATCTCAAGTTTTGAGCCTTGGACTATGACGAAACAATTGCAAATTTCATTGGAATTGCAAACTCTGGAGTCCGGATGACGGAACACATATTCAGTCCGTATAACAATAATCGTGATCAAGTAAGTACCTTTTAAAATATCCATCATAATACAATGTGAATACGAAGCTGCATAAAAACTTATGAAATTTGTCAAACGCGATGCACAAAATGACAAAATAATGCATTACAGAGGAAGTGGCTTATAATTTTTTTAATAATAAAAACTTTTAGTAATTTAATTGGTTTTAATTTCAAATGTTTTTAAAAAGTACCATTCCATGGAAAATTGCTCGTCACGCGTATGCGTGACGCGTGACACGATATATATATATATATACCAAAACGATGGAATCCTCAACTTTCGGTTTTGACATTTTCGGTATCCATCCAGTTTTTATCGACTATACTCCTTCCAATAACAACAATACATATATTCAAAATTAACTTTCCCCCTACTTTTTAAACTCCTAACAATTAATATAAGTATTTTTCAGATCTACTACCAATATTCTAATCAAATTTGACGCCTTCCTAATTTTGTTCATTTGTTACTACTAAAACCAAACTTACCTGGTCGATAAACCAAATAATATACCTTGTTATAATGTGTTTCAGAATATGAGCAATATTTTACACCTTCTTGCATTATGATATTGATAGGGGATTCCAAAAAAGGACATCTCTAATGGATATCGGTCTTCATATAGAACCAATGTCGATTCGAATGTCCCTTTTTAGGACCATTCTAGGGTTGAAATGCCGACCCGTACCTCCTAACTCTTGGCCAGTTCTATTCTTGAAGTCGGACACACTAGACGATGGAGGGGATTGGACTTGTATCCTTTCGAACGACTAACAAATTCAGTTCACACATTTTAC
>JAYMSL010003468.1:0-12399 GCA_036897195.1 Plantago coronopus | reverse complement strand
TTTCTTTCTAATATGTTCCACATTGCTAAGCTCAAGTTGATCACTATTGATTATTAGATGAATGTACCTAAACTTGGTTGTGTGTTCTGGTATATCTAATTTCTTAATAAAGTAATAAACATATATATTTACTTGAAAACTTTTCAAGCTCAGGGATTGCTGCTATCTAGCGGCATTGATCCAGTTGGAGACCAATGTGGTTATGTTACTGAAGAATATTCTGTTTCCTGCAGAATCTTATTGCAGAGACTATGGTGATGTAACCAGTTGTGACTCAACAGTGAAGGATATTACAATGGTGAAATCTGGTAATGAAATGACTAACAAAAGAGTGCCTTTCTCATCTAGAAGACCTGCTAAAACTCACATAGAGAAATCTCAACAGTCTGGGGCAACTGATTGGCAAATAGAAATTGCAGTTCCAAATAGTTGTAGTGTTTCAGTCAATCAGAATGATGAGTCCGATGGCAGTTCTGTCACCAAGAGATGTGGAAAAGTTGATGGTGTTAGAAGTATAAAAAACATTGGATATGACTATGTAGAAATGGATGAAAAGCAGGAGTGTTCTTCTGTCTCTAATATTTTCGCCGAAAGCATCAAACCTAGTGCTGCCAGTGTCACTGCTAATTCTGATGCTTTTGATGATGCTAGTTTCGTGAAGTCAACTGGAACCAGTCAACGGTTTGTGACTGACGAAGTTAGCATTGAAGAACAAAGGTACCTGTCCAAAAGGCCTGATCGTCTGAGCTTAGATTCCACAGTGACAGAATTAACACCTTGCAGTGTGCGTGGCTGCTATTCACAAACAGAGAAAGATATGTTTTTAATAAAAAAGCAGCTCTTGGATATTGAAAACAAGCAATCTAACTTGATGGACATGCTAAAGGTAATTGCTTTAGATTTCTTTATCGTGATCACGGCATTTGTGGATAGTATATTCTTTCCATGGATGTAGAGTCCTGGGTTAGACGGTCTAAATATAATTTAAATATAGACCAACCTATGTTCATGGCTGTAATGTTTTATACACATAGGTATTACACTCAACAACATAGGTATCATTGACCAACCGATGTTGTCGAGTATAACACATATGTTTATGACTTTTTCACATGCTTGGTGACCGTCTAACCCAAGACTTACTCTTCTGTCTTCCATGGATGCCTTGACTTCATGAGCAGATGGTGTATGGATCCTTGACTTGCAAGCATCTTCTACAAACTTTAAACTGCTTAAAGATAAATAGAATTAGTTTGTTATGAACTATATTTGAACCATGACAAGTATTTATCTTTTTTCTTTCAATGAAATAGTTCTGCAATGAGATACCGAATGAAAAGGGTTATTTTTAATGTTTCAGGTATTTACGACCACCATAATGGATAGCATGTCAACAGTACAATCAAAGGTGTCTCACCTTGAACAGGTGGTTGATAAGTTGGGACAGGAAATTGCTCATGTCGGAAGACATTCAGATGTCATGGCTACCAAACTCGTGAAAAGAAGCCCAAGCACAGCTTCCCCTAGACTCTCTACATGCACTCCGAGGACGTCTGTGCATAGCAGCAGGCAACCTCCATTATTGCCAACTAAAACTGCTGGTGTTTGGGATGAAAACACATTTACTGGAAACAGGTCAAGCAGTTTTGGGAGAAAAGATTCAGATATGTGGTCTGATACATCTGTTAAGCTAAACAAAGGTTCTTTTGGTAACCAAAGCCCGGCAGGCTTACGTCCTGAGCTACGTGGAAATCAAATTAGGAAATCTGAAAATTTCTCTGATCTGGTACCAACTAAGGGAAGAGCAAACAAATTTGTGGCTAAGAATAGCCCATGGGCAGTGATGAAAGATAGTTTATCAGATGGAAACCTGGACTCAGCATACAAAGAAGCATTGTGTTCAAGAAATGAACTTCTTTTGTTTGAGCTTCTTGGTAGGACAGGTCCTGTTCTAGAAAATTTATCGGAAAGGACTGCAAGTGACCTACTAAGCACATTAGCTTCGTACTTCTTGGAGCAAAGATTCATGAGCTCCATAATTCCATGGTTACAGCAGGCAAGTTCTTTAGTGCTAATTTCTTATATGGAACGGCATGGAGATCCTTGTGTGATTAATCATCTTGCATACTTTATGTTCTAGTTGCCTATAATTCTAAAGAGAGCACCTACTTCCAATATGACATTTTACACAATCGAAGTTAGCTGCAGTAAGATATGTAATCATATCCAGACATAAGGCGATGTAGTTAATGACTGGAAGTTTTTCTGCATAGTACTTTTTCTAAACATAAATAATTTAAGAGCAGAATAACATAATTCCATCCCTGCCTAGTTTACATCTATTAGAAGATTTTTGTGACTTCACCTTGTCGAAGTGATTCATTGGGAGGACGATAATATATTTTCATTTTCTGGTGATTTCCAGATTTACTAACTATTTTGTACTTATGCTCCAGCTTGTGGATCTTAGTAACATCCACGGACCAGATTATGTAGGCCTCCCTCCTCAAGCGAAGCGTGACTACCTGGTTGCAATTCAGGAAGCTTCCCAACTTGATGTTTTCAATACTTCAGAAAGAAGATTCTTTGTTGAGCTTGGGAAATCACTTCGCCAGAACTGGGGTTAGACATCTCTTTTCATAATAGTTGAAGTGCATTCCATTTAGTTCAGGAAATAAATGTTGCTGTACAGCCAGCACATTTTATGCAGTCACGTAGATATGATTCATAAATGAATGGTGCTGAGGTTTGAATCCTTTTGTGCCTGAACTTTCCTATAACTATCATGCTCTCAAGATTTTGTTTATTCGCCTCACCTAGTCACCTATGAATTAGCGTGGAAAATGAATGTGATCATTTTTGTAAACTACTAGCATGCAAAGTTAGCTACCTGTGACTGGGTTTTAGGCTTTTAGCCCCAAGAAAAGTTGAACTCATGAACTTTTGCGGGGAAAATTACTGCCTAAGACGATTTTGAATTCCCCTGTTAGTATCCCACTTTTGTTATTTTCATCATTTTGAATGACTTTGTTTTTGTTCACTACAGGAAATTGATGTGCGTAGCTTCGGTGTTGTACTTTCGCAGGCAACTGAGTGGTGTGTAGGGTGTTGTAGTCTGCAGAACCGCAACTGTTAAACTTCTGCTGTAAAAACCTGTTTCCTTCCTGATTATGTTGAATGCCAACTTTATATTGCCGGTTCTCATGTTAGACTAATTTAGTCATTTGGAATCCACCATCCAACATCCTAGTTAGGCTATTCATCAAAGTTGAAGGATGTGCTTCTCAGTTCTCACAAAGGGCAGAGTTTTCACAAGACATTTGAAATTTCAACGATGTACTTTGCCTTGTAAGCACCTTGGAAGTTGGAAATGAGTTTGTTGATATACATAAACTTCCAACTGTTCTAACCCATACAGTAGGTTGAGGTTCGAGTCACTTTGGAGTAAATGGAGAAAAAAGAAAAGGAAAAATATAATTTTATTCTCTTTCACGGTTCAAAAATAAACTTCTAACTGGGCACAACATTTTTCGCACAAAGGCAGGGTTTGTCTCTGTTTCATCATAGAGAACAGAGAAGCGTCTTTTGTTGTTTCAGATATTCAAGATGTCATAAGTTCATAATCATTTGGTTGCAGCCTTGCAGGTCTAATTGGCCACTACTTGAATATAAAATCTTGCTCAACAGGGATATCAGAAAGCTCAGAATGACTGAAATGCATAAACATTGCTTTTGGCGATTGAGCAAGTAATATGGTGTAGAGATATTAGTGCTCGGAGATTTCGATCATTAAAATTCATGACCATTAGTACTTGATTGTTTATCCATCACAACCATTTTGCTATAGACAACCTCAAATTATGCATGGTAACAATTGTCAACTTCTTTTCTTTTCTTCCAGTTCTGAATACGTAAAAATTGTGCACAGAAGAGTTAATTAATGTAGCAAAAGAAATCCTGTTCTGTAGATGTTTTTCTAGAATTCTACAAGCACTGCCGGCAACATTAGGTTCGACAAACAATCAGCATCTCAAACGAACCAAGGAGTGCATGAAACAAGACAGCACTGGATAGAAAGATTACAGTATGACACTATTGACCTTCATCCATTGCATCACTATGTTGAAAAGTCTGCGATTTTAAATCCTTGCTCGGTTCTCCGGATTCAGATGTTGTGACTGAGTCTTCAAGTGCCTCAAGAAATGAGGGAACAGTGAAATTATCTGCAACGGGGCACAATTCAGAGAAAAACAATTAGACGAATGATCAAACTATGATTCATAAATGGAACAAGTTTCTTGACAAAGTTATATCAACACCAGTAGAGCAGTTCACTTTGCTTACATTTGGTTGGATCTATTCCAAACTGTGTCAAGTCCACTTGTCCAGTGCGCAAAACCTGCAAGCAAACAAAATGAACGAAGATTTGATACTTAAATTCTGAAGATGCCAATTTAATATGCGGCATCCTTATTGTAATAAAATGACAATGTTGAACTGACTGAACGGAAGCAGTGAACACGGGAGGTGGAACTCACATAAGTAAATGAATCTAACTGTTGGCGAAATGGAGGACTCTGAAGCAATTCTAATAAATCCTCTGGAGTCCAAGGGCCCTACATCCACCGAAAACATTAAGTAAGATGTTGAATAAACAAATAAACTTTAATACTAGATGTGTTGCATCTTTTACCTCAGGCAAGTAAGAAGCCAGTTGCTGGTCAACAGGTAGTTCTTGAATGAGTGGCCTTATGAACTCGGGCCTCAAGATATCACCTAATCCCAAACCTAGAGACCGTGGGAGTCATGTACTTCAGATTTTGCATGAATGCAAATGGATATATGGACATTCATAGGATAGTCACTCAAAAACTAAATACTATTGTTGAATTTGTTTAAAATGGAAAATAACATGATATGATTGACATAAGCTAAATGAATGGAAGGGTTAAAATGTGAAGTTGAATAAAGAGAAGGTAGGTTCACTACAAAATGATGTCACCAGAATTTGTTGGAGAACGTAACATATCACCAACTTCAGGTACATGTGAATCATATAAATCGCAGACCATTATAATTATGTAAGCATGGGAGTCTGAAAAAAGAATCATTGTCAATATCTGAAGAAGAAAAAGAAAAATCTCATACCTGATTCTGGGTCTGCTGCTGCTGCTTCAGCTGCACCTGAAATAAAGATACATGAGTACGCAAATAGTCTGGAATCCTTTTTTTATGTCTACAAAACTTGCAAGTAACATGCTCTAAAAAAAACTTGCAAGTACCTGAAGATCCTATGTTACTCAGAATTCTCTGCAGATCCACCAGTTTTACGGGTCCTGCAGAGGTTACATCACTGGTAGCTTCTGCGCCCATGCTCGGTCCAACCAAATTGCCAGCCCTGCGAAAGTACATCATAGAGTCCAGTTATAGCACTTTTCAACTTCATAGCATGAGAACATTTCTTTTTAAAGACACCATTCGGCTGAAGAAGTATTTAAATGTTTGGCAGTAATCACTTGTCTCTTCACCAACAATAAACTCCAGCAGAATAAATTACCGAATGTTTGGAACATAATAATGTACTCTAAGAAATTAGCGTAGATTCTCATTAGCAAAATTTACCTAGATGAGATATCATCCTCAACCATATCTTCTGCACCAGGAAGAGGGACTGAAGCATCGGATTCATCCTCTCCAGGGAGCTCTACACATAAAGTATTAACAAAAATTGAGCATATTTTTCCAAGCATGTACAATAATCTAAACTGTGTTTACCCCATACCTAGGTTAAGGTAGAAATTTACAGAGTTGCATAATAGTATATCACCCTCAGTATTGGGCTCCTACAGGAAATGAGAAAAATATAGTATCACAGGCAGATATAGTTTAAATATGGCTATATTAAAAGAAAACTTCAGCTCAACTCATGAGCACACCTGCATCCAGTAGAAAAACTTCCTATCATCCGTATGAAACTTCAGGATGTACACCCTTCCAGCGGATTGATTAACCTGGACAACATAGATCAAACAAAAATTTATAACTAGATAACAAACCAAAGAAGCAGTTCAATAAATTAAAAGTGGAACCTTTGCAGATGAAACAACAAATACAAAAGGCAAATACCTTTTCAAAGACCGCCTCCTCCGGAAACACAATTTGGTCCTGTGTTGGCATTATTGGGTAATATACACTGTGAGGCAAATATACATAAACAAAGTTCTTTAGACTAATAAATATGTAAACCAAGATACCTCTTCAACAAGATTTTGAGATCGGTCAAGCCACTGAATATGGACAAGCCCTTCTTCCCCCTGGTGAAGTCACAAAAAGGAGGTCACATAAAGAACATAGAAAATTACAGATGCATATAGCATTCTGTTAACCAAAACCATATATGCCACTCATACCCTTCCTATACGAACAAGTCCTTTACGAGAATCTGGGATTACACGTTTTCCATCCAGTTGCATTTTCCCTGCACGAAATTCCAGCAATACTTCCTGGCCAATGGCAATATATAAGAACCAAGTAAATATTTTTCTCAAATGATTTCTCCCTTGTATTCGACACCCCCAACCCCTTCGGCTACTCAAAGAGAGACATGGGATTTAAGGAGAACTGAACAAGATAGAGCCATATTTTTGTAATTAAAAAAAAAAACAGCATCGTGCAACAAAAGGCTTACCTAATTACTGAAGCTGCACTACTTAGGGATAATAATTATTAGCAGTTACAAATTTATGGATAAGTTATATATCTGCTAGATTATTGGAATTTCTCATAAAGATTAAACACCAGACCATAAGTGTGTTTCATCAGAACTCGTGTCTATATAATTTTCCCACTAGGTTCAAGGAGAGATCTCACTTATTCTTCAAACTTCTACAGAGTTTTATACCTGCTGTTACCATGTTTAAGTGTATGATTATTCGGACCATTTATAGGTCCCATTTTTCAAATACAGATAACTGTATACTCTAATCTCTCAAGTTCAGTCACAACACCAAGATTCTGATTAGTAAATACAGAGATTGTGGCAGTGGTATGATGCTTAATCTCTCAAATTCATGAAGGTAAGAATATAATGAAAATAAGGAGTTCCACTGTTCTGGTATGCCATTACTCACTCAGTTACTCTGATTTGACCAATCTAACCCTCCAACTCACTCACTCACTATGTCCCAAAAATGTGCTTTATCAATCATATATCTTTCCAACTATTATTTACAGCACTAAGTTGCCTTTTCAAGCTAACTGCATTCACTCTCAACATTAACCCATGAGCCACCAATGCCCTAACTTCCACATGATAAATAAAGAAAAGCATACAACCAGCAACAAATCCACGCAAGCTATTAGTATCGCGACTTTCATACAAGCACTTGAGCATAAGCATACCTGGAGCTGTGAAACGGGCGCATTGCCAGAAGAACTCATTAGTCCAAAATCTTCTTTATCCCGTTTCTTTCCTCTTAATCACCTTTAGCCCAAATCAACTGCACCAGGACTATAAATATATATAAATAAATTTAATAAGCAATAATTCACACAATAGAAACAGCTGATGATTCAGAAGTCGTTAAATCAGATACACCTAACCGATTCAGCTGGAAAATAAACCTACTGAAACAAAACACATGCTCTATACTTTCATTTATTCGATTCGCGAGCCAATAACGCAGCACAGGAAGCAAACAAAATAGAATTTCAAAAACAAACGTGATGGTCAAAAAACCTATTGTATTTGTAAATCAGTTACATAAGCAATTGGATACGACGGTCGACACGAATTCCATACCTGAGCAGGTGTGGTGTGTGTATCTATCTGTGTGTATGTGTATGTCGAAATAGGCAATGTCTTGTAGAGAGAGAATTTATCAGTCCTTTCGGTGCTCAGGAAGAAGACGACGAGAAAAGAGAAGAGATTTAGAAGAGATTTTGACGATCGGAAGTTTAATGGGCTTTTCTATCATTGGGCCTAATGTCTTTTACGCATTTCGTATAGTTGGGTCTGAAATTTGTGCGGCCCATCAGAACATTGGGCCCGAAATTAGTCGAGGAATAGTTCGCGTTTTATGTATACGTCTTGTTATGTACGGAATAAGTTTTAATATTTTTAAAATAAATATTTAGTATATTGCAAAAAGATTCCGAACTTTACATTTAATAAAAAATGCCTTTAATAATGTACAAAACTTCAATAACCATTGTTTTTTATTCTTCCCTAACTACTCTTTCGAAAATTAAAATATAAGATCACTATAATTAAAATATAATATATTTTTATTAATTACCGTTTAATTTCAATAATTATAATAGGTTAGAGGTAATTTTTAATCTGTTAATCATATTAGGCTATTTAAATATACCATAAATGTTTAATTAATATATAACATAATTACCATTCTTCTAATTACTATTTATGGGCCATCTAATCTATTAAACATACATTAGGACATTGGACACGGATAACTGCTAATTATTAAACATAATTTATGAGCAATCATCACTATAGTAATTACCAATTAAGAGTAATTATCAATCTATCTATTAGTATACTAGAACCGCGTCACGTGTTACACACGTGAAGCATATTCATGTTATCGTGACATTTTTTTATAAGTTTTATATTATTTTTATTTTGTGTTTTTGTTTGATAAATTGTGTCATTTTCGAGTATTTATTAAAAATAAAAATTTATCGAAACATATTCATTGTTGGTGTCAAATCGTACATATTAACAAAGAGATTATTTTAGCGAAATCTGAATTATTTTTTAAATAACGTAATATGATATAATAAATCATTTTCATAATGAGAATTTGATAAACGTATGTAATTTTCGATTATTATTTAAAAAAAATATCTATCGAAACATATTCATTATGGATATCAAATCGTAGATATTAACGATGAGATTATTATGGTGTGAAGACGGAATTATTTTTGGATAAGCATATTTTTAAAAATTCAGATTACGAAAACATGAGAAAAATTTGGAATACATATGGTAGATTTAAAAAGTTGTAAGTAATATGGATTGTATATTTGCAGGTTATTTATTGAAAATTTTCAAATTGATCCAGGTTATTTATTGAAAATTTTCAAATTGGTCCATAAATCTGGACTCAATTGAACAATAAATAGTTCAAAATTGAATAATCTTATGCAAGTTTTTCTGCTTATTATATATCTTTAATCTTTAATACATCAACCATTTTACCACAAAATCAACTATTTATAAATTGTTTTCTACAAAATATGATAAGTCGGTTTTATACTAAACTTATACGTTTTTAATTATTTAGTATTTTACATATTTGAAAAGATATTTATATTTTACAAATTGTTATAAAAGACCACTTGAATGTGGACTTTTCAAAAAGTCCACATCCAAGCTGGATCCTTTTCGAGCGCGCGGGTCGGGTTCGGGTGGCCCGGATCCGGATTGAATGAGTTAGGGTCAGTATAAAAGGATGTGGGTTTCAATTGTTTTTCCTTTTTCAGCCATTTTTCATTTATGCGTTGGAAGTCGAACCGTCTTCTCCAGATTTTCTCTCCCACTTCGTTTCCTGGCTTTTGGTGGTGGTTTTTCACGCGATTTCAGTGATTTCCCGGCCGATTCCTTCTTTTTAGTGTTGTCGAAGTGAGATCTGGTGTTTTCGCTTTTGTTGCTTTTACTCGTTGGTGATTTGCAGTTGTAATGGCCGGAGTTGAGGATGAAATTGTACAGAATGTTGCTGTGCAGAGCGAAGTGAAAAAGGAGGTAATTAAGTAGTTTGATTCTGATGTTTTGTTGATTTGTGTTGGTTCTCCATGTTTCTAGGGTTTTTTCCGGTGTTTTTGTTGATATGTTGCCCGGTTTCTGCTTCAATACGTGTTTTATTGCTTATGATTGTTTTTCTGTGCAGTAGTTGGTGGTGGTGATGATGTAGCCGGTGGTAGGACGGAGGCTCCGGTGACCAAGCCAACCGGTGAGTTTTCTGTGTGTTGTTTTGGTGTTTTCCGCCTCGATTTTGATGTTTGCTAGATGCTTTTGTTTGTGTTGTTGTTGTGGTAATTTGGCATTGTTACTTACTTTTCAGTTTTTGAGTTTTTGGTGTTTTGCAATGTATTTTTGTGCTTTTCCTGTTTTTTTTTTTGTGTATAGGAGATTTGGTTTTGGTGATGTTGTCTGTGTTATATGTGATGTTGTAGTTGTAATTAGCAGTGTTTAAGTTTTTGGGGGTTTGGGGTTGTTTTTTGCGGCAGTTTTGGTTTTGGTATTTTTCTTTTGAATTTTGGTATGTTTTTGGTATTTGAGTGTAATGTTTTGGTGATGTTGAGTGCAGTGTACGTGATGTGAGTAAAGAAATCGGTGAGTTTCTTGCGTTTTGTTTTGTGTTGTTTTCGATGTTCTTGTAATTTGGTTCTTTGGTTTTTGTTTGTTTTGGAAAATTGGCAGTTTGGTACTGGATTTTGGTTGATTTGTTTTGCTTTTTGGGGGTTTATTTTGTTTGAGGCTGTTAGTGTTATAGGCAATGTTATAGTGATAATGAGCAATGTTTGTGTATAATTTCTTATAGCGCCATGATTTAGAGGTTTTGGAATTGTTTTAGTTGTTTTGGCGACAGTTTTGGTTTTGTACATTTTTGTTGTTTGTTCTTATCCCATATTTTTTTATTGGTGATGTTGGGTGCAGAATAGGTAATGTGAGTAGAGGAATATGTGATGTTATGTATGTTCTGGAGTTTTCAGTTTTTTTGTTTTTGTTTTTGGTGGAGAGTATCTGATTTATTAGTGATGTTGGGTGCAGAGTAGGTAATGTTAGTAGAGAAATATGTGATGTTATGTATGTTCTGGAGTTTCAGTTTTTTTTTTGTTTTTGTTTGGTGGAGTTTCTCATGTGTGTTTCCTTACATTGTTTGAAATTAGGTGACCAAGCAAAGAAAAAGAAAGTGGCTAAGACGTTGGTGAAGAAGGTTGTCAAGCCACATGAGAAGAAGAAACGGAAGGATGACAAGGAGAAGCCCAAGCGCAAGGGTCGTGTTGCTGATAACGTCGACGAGGTGCCTATTGAGCAGGTGCAGGTCTCGCAGAACGTGGTGGAGTTACCTGTTGGGCCTGACGGAGTCGTGAAGCAGAAGGAATTCAAGAATGGGTGTTCGGTTAAAGCAATTTCCGATCTCCTTAAGGTTTTGACGGAGCAGCAGAGGGATGATATCAGGGATATTGGTTTCGGTGACTTGTTGACGGTGGATTTCGAGTATTTTCCGGTGGCTCTTATGCCAAAGCTGTGGATGTATATGATATGTTGTGTATACCGTACAATCCCGGGTTCCCTGTTCCTTTGGTTGATCATCATGATAGGTTGAAGAAGAATGCTGATGTTGCTTTTTTTTATCGAGATTTGGAGGTGAGGAAGTTGTGGGCAAGGAGTCTGGGTAGTGCAGGTGATAAGGGTGTAATTAAGTTGACTAAGGTTTTGGCTAGGATGCTTGAGCTGCGTGAGGGTGGCGACGAGTTCAAGCGGTTGTTTGTTGTGTATGTTTGTGAACTTTTTCAGGCACCTACATCCACGCATTCTGTTGATTTGAGGATATTGAGTGCCTTGGAGGATGTGGGGAATATCAGGAAGATGGATTGGTGCAGTTTTGTCGTCGATGATTTGTCTGATTCGATCGGCAGGTATAAGAATAGTGCAAATGCTACGTACAAGGGGGTGAACGCATGCTTGGCGGTTTTGATGGTAGGTTATTTGCATAGGTTCCCGTTTCGTGGCGTTGAGGAGCCATCAACTTTGCCGTTGGTGCAGCATTGGCCTTATCAGAAGCTAGTGGATAGGGTGAAGGTTGAAAAGAAGATTGGTTTCGGTAATTCGATCATGTCCATGAGGTATCCAATAACCAAGGATAAACCGGTTATTGCACGGGTGCCTGAGAGACGTGTTGCATATGATGTGCAAGTTGGAGTAGATGGTCATGATTCAGTCCGTTTCAAGATTCCGGCGGGTGTTCTGACTGACATAGAGGTCCGGGAGAATGCATCTGATGTAAGTTTTTTTTGTTTGATGTTAGTTGTATTATTAGTGATGTTACTTGTATTATTGGTGATGTGATCTCTTTCTTTTATGTGTGTTGTTTATTTTGCTGTTATTTTTCATTTTTCAGTGATTTGGTTTTTAATGATGTTAGCTGTGTTATAGGTGATGTGAGCTGTTTAATTGACGATGTTATGGTGAGGGGGGGGGGGGGTTTTGGTTTTTTTTTTTTTTTTCTTTTTCTTTTTGGATATGTCTTTGCTGATTTTATTTGGGTTTTAGTTGATGTTTGGTTTGCATTTTGTGCTGTTATGTGTATGGGGATGTTTTTATTTGGGGATTTTTAGTTTGTGTGGGTTTTGTATTCTTTTTTTTTT